>CM056378.1:11974988-12032488 GCA_029718625.1 Synaphobranchus kaupii
GGCCATGGGGCGCGGAACCTGAACCCGCCGTTACTCAAAGACGTCCACGTCGTGTTTCCTAGGAGATTACCTTTAAACACATTGGCCTGCCTCCATCTGGCCTGCATCCAATCAGCATTTGCCATTAACTTTGACCTGAAATTTAATGCGAGTATTAGGTGTCGTCTTCGCAAACACAGTTTGGCAAGTTCATTTTGCTAAACTGCTCGCAAACTGTGTTTTATGAGCATGTAAAAACTTTAGTCTTTATTTGATCAAGTTTAGGGCAAATTTTGATTGCATCCAGGCCCATGACGTGTCATTTGTCACCTGTTGTACCAACCAATTAACTACTGTACAAGCAGAGGCAGAAGATAACCTAATCTTTA
The DNA here is from genome assembly GCA_029718625.1 of Synaphobranchus kaupii. NCBI lineage: Eukaryota > Metazoa > Chordata > Actinopteri > Anguilliformes > Synaphobranchidae > Synaphobranchus > Synaphobranchus kaupii. The sequence continues at coordinate 11,975,357 of CM056378.1, forward strand.
TTCTATAACTACCTTGAACCCAAAACTTTATTGATTGTTGTTGATTAATGGTTAGCACCCACGGTAATTTGAATAAGGCGTACCACTTAGTAGCCCACTCACCTGTACTTAATTGCATCCAGTGTGACGACATTGCATTCTGTGAATTTTGTGAAATTGTTTTAATCAGATACCGTGCCCTTCGTTTGTCTTTTGTATTGTGCCTAAAGGGTGTATTATCTTATGCCCACACTCATTGACTTATAGTCTTCGATTTTTACGTCATTTATTGCATGTTGTGTGGACTTTAATAATGAATGTGCTTCTGCTCCCGGTCTCCTTATTTCCCTGTTGCTGTGTGATATTCCTCCTAGGTTTCCTGGCTGGGATTTCCATGTTCTTCTACAAGAGCACTACTATATCCATGTACCTGACCTCCAAGCTTGTGGAGGTAATTATTATTATTATCATTATACATATTATTTACAAGTGCCAATAAAGAAAGTAAAGGGCACTTACAGTGGTGAGGGGGAAACTCACCTGAACCGCCACCAATGTGTCTCTCGCTCCCCAATCTTCCGCTCTCTACACTGTGCTGTCCAATAACACCCTAAAAAATAAAAATAAAAAAATTTAAAAAAGTACATTTAAAAAGATGCACTGCTGAAGGAGGAGATGACGTATGTCATCCTTCTGCGCGGCAGGACTTACGGACGCTGTCCCCTCTCTGTCCCACAGACCCTGTACTTCAAAGGCATCGAGGCGGGCCGTTTTCCCTACATCTCTCAGGCTGACACCATCATCTACGCCGTCTCCACCGCCATCTGCTTCCAGGCGGTAAGAAAGGGGACGATACGGGTCTGACACACCCTTGTTACTCTACGCTATTGACTCCCTCCGTCTCCCATGTGAATGCATAGCACTACAGTCTGTGTCAGAGTGCGCCGTACAGTTTTAGCGCTTAGAATTAGCTGCAGGGGAGGAATGGGCTCAGGGTCATGTTAAAGTCTCTGTAATGGATGTTCATTCCTTATAGGCACTAACTCTGACCCATAGGTGCTTAATGTGGGACACAGTTTCAGAAGAATAAATAACGGAGCGAGAAAAAAAAGAAAACAAAAAATATAGAGAGCGAAAAATATATATTTTTATACCGTCAGCTGACTAAAATGTACCCACATTATTTGTTTCTCTCTAGGGAAACTTCTTTGTAACAAACCAACCATTTGTAGCAGTAAACATTAGCCACAGCTCGGAAGTATGAAATTGTAGGTTGGAACCTGGGCTATGCCATTAGCTGATTATGAACCTGACACAATGTTCCTTATCTTCCTGGGGATAGGGTGGGTTTAAGCTGGTGTTACCCCCCTGAGTTCTCAGTGAGAGATCTTCTCTTTTCCTGTCCTGCTATACTATGAGGCTTGTGGTGTGGAAAATAGTTGTAGGAAGGGAAAGGGGGCTCTAACTGGGGGGGAAGAATTGGCAAAAATAGTTTCGCAAATAATACACTGCTTTGTGTAACCAGTTCAATGGAAAATATCACACTATTGCTCACCTGCTTCTCATCTTTGTCTTGTTGTATCTCATTTGCACCTTTCTTTCTTATCTCTCTGTTTCTCTTAGTATTGTTCAGACTCGCACACACGCACACACACACACACACACACACACACACACACACACACACACACACACACACACACACACACACACACACACACACACACACACAGTGGCAAGCAGTAAATGGAAAATCTAGTCTAAAAATAGATAGCCGCGGTTTCCTGCAGAAGCGGCCGTAGAGCCCCACGCTGTAATCGTAAGAGGAGTTTGTACTCTGTTCAATGTGCATTATCTCCTGAGCTCAGCGCGTTACACTCATTTTTTATCACAAACCACAGAAAGATTTGTGTAGTTTTCTTTGAGAAGTAAAGATTTTTGGTGTGATTGATAGCAGGGTCTTCTCTTTGTTCTGTTTCTCTGCAGGCAGTTATGGAGGTTCAGAACCTGCGGCCTTCCTACTGGAAGTTCCTCCTGAGACTGACCCAGGGCAGGTGTGTGTGTGCGTGCGTGCGTGCGTGCGTGCGTGCGTGCGTGCGTGCGTGCGCGCGCGTGCGTGTGTCTGTGCGCGCGCGTGTTTTTGTGTGTCTGTGTGTGTGTTTGTGCGTGTGCGTGCGTGTCTGTGCGTGTGCGTGTTTTTGTGTGTGTGTGTTTGTGCGTGTGTATTTATGTCCGTCCGTGCGTGCATGTCCTAGGCTTGTGTTTTTGTGTTATCTACATGTGAAAGGGGTTTGGCAGTCATTACTCTGGAGAAGGAATTTATACAGGGTTGCACTGGGGATCCGTTTAATAAAGTTTCCACAACAGAGAAATGAATCACTGCTTGATTTGTTTCCCTGCGTGAAGCATTGGAGACCATCACAGATGCTTGGGCTTTTACCTTTTTCCAAATGATTGCTTTGGGCTTTCCAGGGAGAGATATTGCCTTTTGGCTCACAAAGCACAGCCCCTACTGGGCTCTGACACCTAATTAATATGTTCTCCTCCGCTCAAATAGTCTAACAGCCCTGCGAAACCAACAGAAATGTGGATGGCATTTTATTCACCCTGATTAAAATAGTCCCCCGTTTGTAATTCGTTGCCTAATATTTTTCATTATTCATTTAAAACCCGTCTTGTGCTTTTAGTCTCTCCTTGGGTTGTTGGGAATGTTGGAATGTTGCAACAATCTGCAGCGGATGAGCGTATTCCCCCGGTCCGCTTTTGCACATCGTCCCCCGGCTGTTTATTGCCCTTTAACCCCCCCCCCCCCCAACATCCCTGTGTTGTGCACACTACACGTTTCAGAGGCACATAAAATGGGAATGTTTTATTGCACCTGGGTGTGTTTAACAAGCCCTGTGGGCTCTCGGGGGCCGACGTTTCCTACGGAAAGTTGCAAGTCCCAGTGTAGCGCAGCTGTTTGTTCTGAGCCCGCGGAATATCGCAGACATTTTCCCACATTCAAAATGACCTGCGGTGTTTTGACAGATGGATCACGTTTTGTCTAAATGTTTTTTTTTTTTTTTTTTTTGTGTGTGCTTTTATAACAAATGGTCATTGGGAATCCAGCATTTCACATATCAAATTTATTTTTGAGTGTCCATATGCATACAGAATGTGGTTCAGCCATGTTTAGTCTGACTTATTGACAGTGTGATTTAGCTTCACCTCCCATTAAAGGTTGTATCAGCGATTTTGGGTGACGTCACTTCTGAAGCGAAATCCCAAACAAACAGAGCCAGCTCCAGCTCAGAGCCAATTATGTTATGTTTTTAAAAATATTGTTCAAGCATCCAGAATTATAACCACGTTAATAACGTTTGTAAGAAACCAAACCGTTTGTAAATCCGTCAAGATTTCAGCGAGATAAGAGTATTAGCGTATTAGTATCACCCACCCCTTGTCGGTGATTGGTTGGAATACTGTTTATTTTGGTTTTGAGTGGTTGGTAGTACCATTTGTTTTTGTGTACGATCTCGGAGCATAGGCTGCCTACAGAGACGCGGTTTTTTGACGGCCTGCTTATGGGGCGGGCAGCTAGCGGATCGTGAGGAAAAATCAGATGAATGTGATCATTTATGTTTCGACCCAAAATCGCTGATACAACCTTTAAGTATCAGCAACCTTTTTTTATTTGCGTTATGTGGTCAAGCGTAGCTGCTTATAGAACCTCATAGAGCATTAAAGGGGCGCAGGGAGCCCGCTTCCAGATCAACAGAGAGTTCACTTTGTACACAGGGCAAACTGAGTGCAGGTAATAACTTAGGGTAATTATGGAAACATTGGTGCTTAATCATAGAGAGCAGGAAGCAGATCAGTAGTAAAGGAGTATTACATGAATCAGGACACGTTGCGTTCTGTTTGCTCGTTTGTCTGACTATGTACCCTGAGGTGCGTTTTAAACGCCGAACACTGAACTTGAATTTGAGAGAACGGCCCCATCTGACCTTTAATGTATCTTTTTTTAGAATAATGATTCTACTGGAGAGCTTCCTGGAAATATCAGACTAACAAACATTGTAGTAGTTACTGAATTATCCCTTTTGTTCTGCCCGCTGCTTTAAGCGTGCTGATAATGTCTGCAATTCAGACATACGTGTAGGTATGAACTCTCAAATGTTATGAATCCCGATGGTTTGTTAAATGTTTTTTTTTTGTTTTTGTTTTTTTTCTTTAAAAACGAATGCTTATGCAAACTAGACATAATGTCACTCTGATTGCAGCTGCCCCCAACACACACACACACACAGCTCAGGTAATTATTGACAGTGACTTTGTAGGTTGCGTCAGTAAATGTATTTGTGATCCTTATTGATATTTAAGGTGAAAACAGAACAAACTGCACACCAGTCTGGCACCTCTCATACCACACTGTGCTCCACAGATTTGCTGTGATGAACCGGAAGGCACTGGACGTATTTGGCACCAATGCTTCCCGGGACTTCCACGGCTTCATTCCCAAACTGGACCCCCGGTACACCGTGGTCCATCCCGACCGGCTGGTGCATCTGGGCTGAGGAGTGAGGCGGGGGTGTGGCCACTGTCAGGACTGGATCAAGGCGGGGTTTATGTGGAGGATGTGCCCTCATTTTAAATGTAAAACGGGCATCTCTGATTGGCTGGGGTGGGGTTGGCATATGGGCTTTGATGTAGGAGTGCAGTGTTTGTGGGGAGAGGGGTGTGGGGTGGAATTTTATGGTGCTTAAGGCTCTTTCTTTTTGGGATTTTTGAATCAAGGTAACGCACAAAGTAAACACTGCTCTACTTCTGGTATGTACAGCACATTCAAAAATTATTCTCAAAATATATTCAGATCTTACAAAAGCTCTTTAAATTAATTCAGAAAGATTCTTTAAATCTCAGTGTAATATATAATACAAGACAAGACCGTTAAAAAATAGTGACGTAGAGTATATGTAATGTTTATACTCAGTTCGTGAAACTAAGCTGTGACCTGTTCTCTGTAGTTCTAGAAATGTACTTCAAGGAATTTCAGGCAAACCTTATTTCTATGTTTGTTTGACAAGAAAATAACTTAGTTTGTAAAGAACTTAGCAAGAATTTTGATCTGTAAAACATTTTTTCTTTTAACTCACCTTTGTAGGAGTGTATACCATAATGTGTATATTATGCATATATTCTGTGTAAATTTATATATATATGTATCATTTGATTATTCCAAACAAAACATTTATATTGACATTTGTACATTGAACCATGATTTTATTCTATTGGAGTTATATTAAATCTGAAGTTGCTCTAATTTTTGTGGTACATAGTGTATACAGAAGGTGATTGAACATACATTAGTTTCTCAGGAATGTGTTGAGTCATTGAAAGAAATAAGGTGAATGTAGGAAATCTTTGACATTGCGTGCTCCGGTGGAGAGCACATGCCTGTCTGCTTTCCCAAGTGTTCCCAAGTATCCCCAAATCGACAACAAACGTTGCAGCACGAGCAGGATTGGGCATTCCAAATTTGGGAGAAAAATATTCCAGTTCATTCCAGAAAACGTAACAACCTCAAACACTCAGGGCCTCATTTACAAACACCTATCGTGTATTTGATTGGTGCGAAACCTTTTTTAGTACATGTGAAACCAATAACATGACCAATGATTGGTGCGAAAGAAATACCATGACCAATCATTGGTCATGTTATTGGTTTTGCGTGTGCTAAAAGGTCTTAGTAAATTAGGCCCTAAGTGTTATTCATAGTTACCATAATTGTAAATTTGCCTTAATAAAGAACCATCTAAACTTTTAACAAATTCTTAGTTTCTTAGTTCAACCATAAGCATATTTTCACTCCTAAAAGTAAAATCTTTTGAGCGTTTGTGCATCTGCGTATTACAAATTTGATCTGTGTATTACATAGAGCAAGGCACTATGAATAAATTCCTTTACATATGTATTGCATTTCAAAATTGTGTACAGCTACTATTCTTTAAGAATGCTGTCACCGAATATTCCTCTATGCACTGTAATCGATCTTTGCTAAAGTATTTTCTAAAGTAATCTGCTTTGCTCAGCAAAATATGGTTATATTTAAAATAGAAAACCTAATGCAGGCATTTTCAAGGGTTATGTGTTCTTTTGCATGCTGCAATGTATTAAGTACAACAGTCAAACCTTCATTATCAACTCATTATTAATAAACATTATTTTCAATTATGTACCATTTCCATGAAGTGTTTAATTTAATATATATTTCGCAATGACCACTCAATGCACATATGTGGATATATGTGGGACAATCATTCTTAACATTGCAAAGAAAAAATTATTTGAGAAGTATATAATCTTCTTGTAGTGCAGGGGTCCTCAATCTTATCCAGAAAGGGCCGGTGTGGGTGCAGGCTTTTGTTCCAACCAAGCAGTAACTGATTCTACTAATCAACCACTAGAGTCTTTTCTAAGGCCCTTGATCAGTAGAATCAGGTGTGTTACTGCTGGGTTGTAACAAAAGCCTGCACCCACACTGGCCCTTACTGGATAAGATTGAGGACCCTTGATGTCAAATGTCACATAATACAAGAAAACATTTTAAAGTCCCCAATCCCATCTTCTCACATTCACAAACACAGGTTCTCAATCCCTCTGTGAAACTTTCTCATTTTAACATGTTGTTAATGTTGACCGTCTGTTCATCAAAAGTGTGATAAATTCATATTAAATGCAAGGAAGAAGTCGTCAATGCACCACTCCAGTTTCCTGCAGTGTCGTAAAACCGAGCTTCTGTTTAGAATAAATTTGAAAGGCTATATGGTGGTCTATTCTCTTTTATATATTAATTTATATAAACAGCCTCAAACATGATAACAAAACAACAGATTTGAGGTATATCATTCACCCATCCTTATAAGCGTAGGCCTATGTGGTAAATACATTTTCCGTTTATCTGCCCTGTGAAAGAACATTAAACCCTTCCAACCAATGAAGAGATGAGTGATTATTTCTATTTAAAAAGTAAAGGTTGTAGATATCTTGTAAAGGTTGTAGACTGGGTATTGTATAGGCCTTTTTACAACTAAAAACCTATGTTGCTTTGCGGTTGAATAAAACGTGTAATGTAACACGATTCCTTGTTGTGCTTGTTATTGTGCCTTTAGTTGATGTTTGCTAATTGCATCTTAATTTGAGATGTAGAGGATTGACTCACTTATGTGGTGCCTAAAGGAATATGTATCGTAGTACAATACTGAAATACACCATCCCTGCTACTTAGCATTGTAATCAGTTGCCATCACTTTCTCCAAATTAGCTTGTAGCGTGGGTATGAAGCGGTCCCTAGCACACGCTAACCGATGGAAATCTCAGTAAAGGCCTTTGTGTGTGTGTTTTTTTCTTCTTCAAGGAGGTAGTTAACTACTCCAGATTGATTGCTTTTGGCCTTCCCTGTCGTCGCCGTGACTAAGAATATAGAGCAAGCCGCGGGATGGGGAGGTGAGACCTGTGATCAATACGTCCCACGCTAACGGCTAATGGCTCAGGCAGGCGCCGGTCATGTTTCGCTGCGTCAGGTAGCTTATACCAACCGCTGCAGGGATCACGCAGACTCCAGACCTTGCCACCCATTACTGCAGCGACCTCCTTGTTTGAGTCGATGCATGATAATCGCCAACGATGACATCACAGGCTCAGGCGACAGGCAGGGCCCTCGTATGACGGCAGTGGCTCCACTCAGTCCAAGACCCTGTCATTGTACCCTACAGCCAGGCTGTCATTTTGAAGCTGCTGTGTGAAGCTATAGATAGAGACCGTGCTATACAGCAGGGGTCCTCCATCTTATCCAGGAAGGGCCGGTGTGGGTGCAGGCTTTCGTTCCAACCAAGCACTTACACACCTGTTCCTACTAATCAACCACTACAGTCTTTGCTAAGGAAATTGATTAGTAGAATCAGGTGTTTTACTGCTTGGTTGGAACAAAAGCCTGTAGCCACAACAGCCCTTACTGGATAAGGTTGAGGGTCCCTGCTATAAATTATACTAAATGTGTGAGCCATACATCTCAAAGAGCCGTGGCTACATGGTAGAGTTGGCTTTATGGACTGAGTTATCTGCATGAACGCTGATCTGGACGGGGCTTTTTCCCCTCCATAACTAATTTGACTGTTGTGTTGCCTACCTGTTATTGCGCAAGGGGAATCTTTCCTGGAACACAGCTAGAAGCTATAAATGTTCTATGTGATTGGCGCCGTTTAAAATGGAAAGTCATGTTTTTGACATGTCTCGCTTGAGCCCCCTATCAAACGAACTGGGAGAGATGTTGGGAGAAAAGACAACAATAACATCATACAGGGACAAGCCCTCCACGTTTTTTTTCTCTCGATCGCAAACATCTTTGAATGTGCTTTATTATCGTTGTCAAAGAAGAAATGTCTTCTGTAATTTGAGGGCTAGGGCTTGATTTACGAAGACCTTTAGCGTGTGCAAAATATTTTAGCACACCAAAACCAATAACATGGCCAGTGATTGGTCATGGTATTTGTTTTGCACCAATCATTCCAATCATTGCTTGTGTTGTTAGTTTTTCATTTGCTAAAAGATTTTGCACATGCTAAAGGTCTTAGTAAATCAGGCCCTGTGTGGGTTATGGCACCTTGTTTCATACTGTTTTGAATCTCTGTAAATTTGATATCACTAATCAAGGCCTTGTTCAGTTATTAACAATGGAATAAGTTTGAGATGTCCTAACTGGGCAAAACAAAATGCCATTAAACCAGGGGTGTCAAACTCCAGTCCTGGAGGGCCGCAGGTCTACAGGTATTTGTGGTTTCCTTTCAATCAGCACCCAGTTAAAGCATTGAGAACAAGGTGTGTGGACTTCTTAGCCAATTAGTGACTTAAATTAATCACTTGTGCTTAAACGCACCAAAAATCAGCAGACACTGCGGCCCTCCAGGACCGGATCTTGACACCCCTGCATTAAACCCTTCAGCAAGGTACTTAACCTGAATTGCTTCAGTAAATATCCAGCTGTCTAAATGGACTGTTTGTAAAATGGAGGTAAGCTGTAAGTGTCTCTGGGTAAGAGTGCTGCTAAATGCCTGAAATGTAATGTTAAAAAAAATACAGAGGAGGGAGCAGCCATCATGATGCAACAAAAAAAGGGAGTTTATTGAATTACTGAAGGCACGATGGCTAACAAATCGCTAACGATTGATCGGCTTATACCAGCTTTCAGGTGGTCCAGCACATTTCAACCTCAGGCTTTTTTGAGTGAATTTGGCAGCATTGAACCATATTCCATACAGGTTACTGTTATTGATGTAGATTTTTACTTTATTATATAAAGTGCTTTGCAGTTGAACCATAGACCATATTAGAGATTCATTTTTAAAGACTATGAATGGGGAAAAAAAGGCTAGTTATACAACATGAATCCTCTCCGTAAGGACAGGACATTTCAAGCCTGGCCCACTAGAGGGCGCTGGTGGTTTATAAATATTTGACTCTTAAAGGGTAAGTTCGCTATTTTGGACCTTGGACCCTATTTGCGGTCCGTCTTCCATGAACCTGACCCATGAAGTCCATTTTTTCGCTGCTCGGTCCAGTATTGAGTTCGGTACAGATTTCTATAGGCTCTCACTGGGCTACAATGGAAGTGAACGGGGCAATCAGAAATGTTCGATAAATGTGCTTTCATGTACAATAAATGAGACGGGAAGCTCAGGGTGTATTGTTACCGGTCTCAGTATGCTCTCCTGTGAAATGTATCTAAATCCGAACATTTTTACGTGCTTGGCATGGCTTGGAAGTAAGAATTTCTCTGTTGCTTGTTTGCGCTGCACTCGCGGAGTACTATGTGTCGGGGGTAGGGGAGCGGGAAGGTGTGCCGGCCGTTTACGAAACTATCTAGCTGAGCAGTCTGCGTTTGTTTACCTGCAGCAACGTAGGCTACAATTTCCACAAAAAAACTTGGATGATGGATGACTATAATGATTACGAAGACGAAGAATTCGATTTTGACTTTGACGTTACTGGCTAAAGATTTGAGCCAGAATACACGGACACGGAACTACAAGAGATGGATGATAAGAGAGCAAGAGAAGAGAGAGAGGCTGAAGTTGCGCAGGTAATGTTATCCGAAGTCGCTGCCGAGGCTAGACCAAGAATTTCGGGGGACTTTTGGTGTTCTTGCAAGAGGTGCAAGCAGATGCCCAGAGAGGAGGAAAGTTTGTGTTGTAGGGAGTGGGATCTGTTGCTACCGAATGCCATTGAAAACCTGGATGTATCCGTGGATGACACTGGATCATCTCCATTGATTACCATTACACTATGACTGCCAACAGATATGTGATAGATGAGAACTTTGGACAGGACACCATGCGTCAAGCATTTGTAAATAAAACATTATAGAATTGTAAAAAGTTATAGTTGATGAACGTTTCCGACAGTTTTGTTACAAGAAAACAACTTATGTCAAGCTCCGATTTTGTTAGTTGGTATTGAGTGCTGGGTCAGAGGACGCGCTCAAAAAAAATAAAAATGTTAGTAACGTTATAGCTAAATATAACTTACCTCCGCTCCGGTGCTTGATAGTGCTGCAGGTCCGACACGAGGAACAGCTGTGTTCTTTAGAAACCAGTGTTTTGCTTCTCATTTGCGGTTACAGAAATCAGTAGCGTGGAAATGCGCTCCACAAACTCGCGAGTCTGCCAAACGGAGTTGATTGACTGGAGCGTTTATGTCGATCCGTAAGACAACCAGCCAAAGTCTCAATCTTTCTGGGTCAGAGAACGGGAGCCTGTGAAAACTGGTATTTGAGCGTCCAGACATTTTATTCCCACAACCGGGGACTGCACATTCGCGCACCATTGCTGTGATGAATTATTACAAATGATGATTACAAAAACTGCGTTACAAATATTTCTGCTGTAGGCTACTAGCTAGTAAACTCCAACGGGAGGTCAGGATTTGTGATCAACTGCTTTTCAAGCGCCCCCCCCCCCCCTGTCTACAACGTAGCTAGACTGCGGAAGTTTACAGTGCGAGGTAGTGCGGTCAGAGAAATAGTTCTGTTTCAAATGGAACTGTTGTTTCAACGTTCGGTTTGCGTTTGCGATAGCCTACATTTCACAGGAGAGCATACTGAGACCGTAAGAATACACACTGAGCTATAAAAGCACATTTATCGTTGTTTTTCCATAACATTTCTGATTGCCCCGTTCACTTCCATTGTAGCCCAGTGAGAGCCTACAGGAAATCTGTACCGAACTCAATACTGGACCGATCAGCGAAAAAATGGACTTCATGGGTCAGGTTCATGGAAGACGGACCGCAAATAGGGTCCAAGGTCCAAAATAGCGAACTTACCCTTTAAGAGCGGACGATGTTTCTGGTCATGCTTTTGTCTTATCCGTAAAGAATATTGTAAGACGTTAGTGATTGACTCAACCAACACAAATAAGAGCATGCTGTTGTGTTCTCTTTTGAAAGCATTAACTGTAATTAGAAATAAAACTTACTGATGGCAACAATAATGAATATTTCAGCAGAGGAAACACACGTTGATATCATTGGAAATGTGGCTTTCATCAATCAAGAGTAATTAATCTGCCATGATGGAAATATATGCCCAACTGACAAAGGAGGTATTGAAGCAACCCCTTTTAAGAATTGATAAGTGGGTCGTTAAAATGCAAGCTAAAAAGGAATTTACAGATTTACAATAAGCATGATTAAATCACTGGGACATATTTAATTTTGAATAATGAGTGGAGATCTACATATAGTGAGTGCATTGTAGTGTGATTAATTATGAATTTGGATGCAGAGGCCAAGGCTGGTGGAGAATGAAATTAATTTTTGTTTGCAGGAAATTTACATTTGAGCTTTTCTCCCAAGAGAATAAAAAATTAGGTTAATTTATAAGGAACCATTTTGCTGTGAAAATTGAATTGCATTGAAACATTGACACCCCACCAGATAGAATTGAGTAAACTGCTACACCACCTGAAGAAGTTCCAGTTGTATAATAATATGTTTATACAGTGGAAGGCGAAACTTGGGGGCACCACTGGTACTTTGGGGCTCCCCTGGTCAGACCGTTGATTTTACAAGTGGTAAGAAGTTAACACATCCACTGCATGGAACAAACGTAAATATGTTGACTTATTTCTGCAAATCTGAATGCACAGTAACTTTATTTTCTGAATTCAACAGCTTGTGTGTGGGCGGATTGTTGTAGGGACTCGTGAACCTTTTTCCTAATAATTTGCAGTAAAGCCCTGTGACTTTTGCGTAATGAATAACCTGATCACATCGGGTTGGTTGTGTGGGGTGAGTGTGTTTTGGGTGATTATGGTGGGATTGACAGGATGAGACTGCCTCTTTGTGGCTTGGTGCTGCTGGCTTTTTTTACCTTCATGGTTGTGCGTGCATATGTGCGTGCGTGCTTGCGTGCATATAAAACAATGGCTTTATACTTGGAGCTCTTTTTACTCTTTTTGTTCTTTATTTCTAACTATGACATTCAGATTCTGCTCCTTATGCCAAGACCTTTTTTTTGGCGAGCGCATGTTTCTCCTGTTACTATGAAAGCTGGACAGCTCAGATGGGCTGGGCGGGGGGGCATTTTTATGAGGGGTTCAGTAAGTGATTGATTGGGGGCGGGTGGGGGGGGGGGGGGGGGCTACAGACTGGAGCCTCGCCCACATACTCGTCTCTTTAAAGGAACGGGGGTCAGCAGCTGGAACAGTTACATGGTTTCAGAGAGTTGAGAGAAATGATGATGATGATGATGATGAAGCTGTGAATGCAGTCCCGTGCTTTTCAGGGTGACGTATGTTGTCACCAGACGCTTTGCGGGATCTGCCCTGAACATAGATCACGTCTGCGCAGTTTCATGGTTAGTTAGGAAAACGCCATACGTCCAGTCAATAAAAACACCGACCACAGAAAACTTTTCAGAAAGAAAAGGGGCCCCTTTTAGCTTTTCCTCTCAGGACTATGAGGTCTGAGCTGGGTGGGGTGGGGGGTGGGGGGTGGGGGGTTGGGGGTCCCGGAACACTCGTGGCAGGGTCTCACGCGGTAAAACCCGTCAGCTGAGGTTAGGACCCGACCCAGAGGATTGTGGGAAGGAAGAGTAAATGCCGAAAGGCCTCCACGGGGCTGCGGGATTGGCGATGGGCTCCTGAGGGAAAACGTAGACGGGGAAAGAGGCCTTTCCCTCACCATGTGATCAGAGGCATGACTCTCCAGGGAATTCTGCTCTGTTTTTTCCCCCCTTGACTTTGCCTTGAAGCAGCACTTGATTCCGCTCTATAAGATCTTTGTTTCTGCTATTAATGTTGCCTCACAAGACGGCAATGTGAAAATTCCTTAAGCCACCTGCATTGTTTTCTTTCCCCCCTGTACATACGGTAATTCTTTCAGATTTTTACTTCAGATTTTTCCAGATTTTCTCCCAATTTGGTAGCCAATTGTATTTGGTAGCCAATTTCCCATGTAGCAACCGCTTGAGAATTCGCTGCTACAACCCCCGTCAGCCGGTAGTTGGAAAGCGGTCGCCACACCCTCTTCAGGCTGTGACTCCTCAAACTCCTGCTCCTTCCGGCGTGTTTCCGAGGCCATTTTGTACGCGACGATTCTCCCCCACCGAGTCCTCCCCCCAACCCCGGGAACGGCAGCATCGAGGCGCAACTTCGGTGCGCAACCTCAGGGCGCAACCGCACAAACTGAAATTCTGTACCTTAGACCGCTGAGCCACTGCGGCGCTGGAGCATCCACTTCTCATGCAATCCCTGTGATTAGTTTGCAAAATGACTCATTCATGTAAATTTTTTCTTTCTTTGCAGGTAATAAATCACGCAATATGAGATGCTGTATCAGATACTGAAATGCCATTTGTGCGTAAACACCCTCCCAGAAGGTCTGAAAGTGCTTATTGATCAGCATCATCTTGAAAAATTCCCGGTGGTTCCCTGCCTGCGATAAATCTTTCTTTTCCATTAAACACAGGTAATTAAGGCCTGCAAATGACCAGAATCAGAATTTCACCAAAATCATTTTTCATTTGACTGTGCAAGCAGGAGAAGAATGCATAACTGTCCTGAGGCAACGGGATTGATCTGACTTTAATAATGCATTTATATAATGTAATTCAGTCCCCTGCCAGAGTTATGGAGTAACAATGCAGGCAGAAGACCCCTCCATAAAGTGTTCAACGTCAGAGTAGAATTGAAGTCTGAGACAGGTGACTGAATGAACAGGCTGTAAATGCAGTTTATTTGGCAGTGTCCTGGGGCAGCTCTGCCCTTAAAGACCATTCAAGAATAGGCTGGGAATGTGCACATCAGCGCCAAATCAATTTTATAATGTGAAAGTGTGGTCAAATTGCAAAGGAACTGTGTTTGTAATAAATCAAGTTTCCATCCGTGTTCGGAGTAGCACTGGAGTTATCCTTAAATAAGCTTTTTAGCTTGAAGTCTCTTCTGGAAATCAAACTGTGTAAATTGACAATGTGTTACATGAGCTGTGAGGTGGGGGTGGATGAGTCTGTCTGCATTAGAAAGTCCACTAAATACATCAAAGTAGCAAGTTTAAAAGAAAAATGTTTTAGAAGTTAAGTTGGTTAAAAGTACGCATTTGAACAGTGACACAATTGTTGTTTTGGTTCTGTACTCCTGCACATTGGATTGAAATGAAAGCATGAATATGGGGTTAAAGTGCAGACCGTCAGCCTTAATTTGACAGTGTTTACATCCACATGGGGTGATCCGTGTAGGAATTATACCTCTTTTTATACATAGTTCCCCCCATTCTAGGGGAGAACTTTTTAATTTCAAATCCAATGTGACAGAGTACAGAGTCAAAGCAACGGAGACTGTGTCATTGCCCAAATACGCACAAACTGCACTGTACTGCAAGAATTAAGCTGTTTCTGACCTAACAATTACAACAATTACAGTTATAAGCACTATTCTTAACCACTAAACCCACTGGCTGTAGTTTACTCTTAACATGAGAATAATTTAATCTGAGGAAGTGTCTTAAGGAAATCTAAATTTAACTCTGCGTTGTGAACACATCTGTTTCCTTTCAGCAATGTTACACTGCTATGAACGCAACTTCCTGAAAAGCTTGCAGGTGCTTGAAGTGAATTATGTGAGTTTCAGTTCAAGGTTGTTTGAGGCGAAAATAGAAAGTTTCAACTTTGTCCTGAAGATGAGGTTGTTTGAGGCACAAATAGAAAAGTTTAAACTTTTGTCCTGTAGGTGAAATCCCCTCCCAGATGAATTATTTAGCGGCTGACAGAGTGAAAAGCTTGCAGGCTCAGCCCTGCTCCTTCTGAGTGCGAGCAGAGTAGAAATCCCCATCTCTCCCGAGCCTGGAACCCCCATCTCTCCCGAGCCTGGAACCCTGTATGAGGCATGGGAGAGATAGAGGGAGAGATGGAGGGAGAGATGGAGGGAGGGGGGCGGGAGAGATAGAGGGAGGGGGGTGGGAGATGGAAAGAGGGGAGATGGATAAGACAAGGGAGAATGAGAGAGAGAAAAAACTGAGGGATGAGAAAGCTGATAGACAACGAGTGAGTGGGGGAGAAAGAGAGAGGGAGAGGAGGAAGAAGAGGAAGAGGGTAGAGAGAAAGAGGAGGGGTGCTGGAAGAGACCCAGAAGGTTCCCCGATCTGCAGTGAGCCTTGCTCAGCTTCCCAGGTGACCTGACTGGTTCTATAAGCAGACGAGCTGTCAGCTCCGAGATCTGCTGCATGGGTCAACATGAGTGGCCAGGGTCAATGGATTGAGCTCTTTACAACACAGCAACTTATTGGCTGAATCCCAAACTGAGCTCTCGTGGACTGTGGTCTTGCAGACTTTAATGGCGTAGTTTCAGGGGGCAGGTAAGTCTGCATTGATGCGTGCGGCCCTGTGGAAATGGCGGCCCTGTGGAAATGGCGGGTCGAGGATGTGAAAAGTGTGCATAAGAGCACTTGCCGAAATGCTGTTTTCACAGTGGTACAGCCTGAAGCACTCAGGGCCTTAACGAGCACGCCCCTTTGAGGCCAGTGATTCAGTGCTGTGCGGTTTAGCCTGCTGTTGAAAGCCTGTGCTTGCCTATGTGCCTGTGTGCATTCATCAGTATCCGCTCAATGTTATTTACTTCCGTCTAAAAAAACTTTTGACCTTTCCGAATTTTTTTTATTTTTTATAATGCAGAATGTCAATTACGCCTAGGCACCCCCTGCACTCGTTGGTTTTGTTGCATGGACACTTCATCACCACTAGATGGCAGCGTAGTTGCAGTGGAATGTCCCTCTTTCCGAAGTTAGGCGCGAGCACTCCTCGAGTGAAGCGTAGTACTGCACGGAACGTACCTGTGCAGTATTACGTATGGATAAAATTCGGGTGATGTTAACATTTATTCACTTATTAAACCAATCAATTGTAATCCAGTGGCACAAAATACTAATTTTAAATTATTCTCTATCACAGCAAGCAAATCCGAGTAAGGGACCAATTTTCTGTCACGGTAAAAAAAGACAAAAAAAAAAACACTTTTTTTCACTTTTAATTTGTCATTAGCAGTGAAAATTGCGTGCAGGCCTACCCCAGCGTCTCTCTGGGGCATTTCTTATCAGAGTAGCTTCTCCCAGCAGTAGGCTGGATGTAGTCTCTTAAACCATGACTCCACTCACATATTTCAGAAGTCGACGCACGGCGCTGCCGGCCGGGAGAAGAAGAATATTCACACACGGCAAGGGGAACCGAATTATCTCGCCGTCTCGCGGGAGCTCGCCGCATGTTTACGCTTCTCCCCTTTGGCCTCTCCGAACAACAGCGCGCCTATCTGCCCTGGACTCGTGGGGTTTCGCATGCCTGCCCCGCTGTCCTCTTCAACTATATGAGCAGTAAATCCTCATCTATTCAGAAGCATCGCGTTGCCTACTCGTTGGTAGAGACGCGTTCGGCTTATTGCTAACCTAGTCATCTGTTAAATGTGCCAACATGTTCATCAGTTTATTCCTTTTTAGAAATAAATTTTTTTTACATGTTGATGAGTTTACTATTTTACATATTCCAAAGTTTCCAAGGCAGTGAGCTGGGTTTTTAAAAAAGTTTTTTTAAAATTTATTTATTTTTTGCAAGGGATCATGTGATCACAGGGTATTTGCATAGCTTGACCTTAATTTCTCAAGTAATTTTGTGTTCCTGTTCAGTGTTTAAAATGGCTATTAAAAGCTGGCAGATATATATTCCATACATGTTTTACTGCCCTTGTCAAGTGAAACTGTTATAACCAGATTTGCTTTTATAGCATGCAATAACACACTGTTGAGTTTAAACAGACGCTCTATTTATGAGCTCGCATTATGACTATGGAGACATCAGCATGCATGTTATTAGTGATCTGAGGTCATTAATGATTTTTAGTGTGTGTGAGTGAGTGAGTGAGTGAGTGAGTGAGTGAGTGAGTGAGTGAGTGAGTGAGTGAGTGAGTGAGTGAGTGAGTGAGTGAGTGAGTGAGTGAGCATGCGTGCAAGGGTTGGTTCATCAAAGACAAGAAGGCTGGCTCTTATCTGAAGCTCCTCAGGTTACCGAGATGACAGGACCCTCATGGGCTGGCCCGTTTAATGCCGGGATCAACTGCAATCCTAACCTGACCCACGGCCTAACTGTTTCACAACGTCATCTCAGCATCCATCAAACATCTTTTTATTATCTCATCTGTTGTTGTTATACCTGCAAGCAGCAATTATGGGGTACAAGCAGTATGATGCCAATGTATATTCTGCCTGTATATGGGGCTCCAATATTACAAATGTATCCTAAAGTAACTGTTGATGTTGGATGTCATCCTACAATTGGTTTAGAAGCTACTAGAAATGTCTAGTAATAGTACCCACATAAGGCCAATTGAGTTGATCTTTTGAAGGTGCATTCTGTGAGATTGGATACTGCATATGAAATTTTGTTACTATGACTAGGAATTGTTATAATGGACAGTGACAATGGCTTTTTGATTGGCACATGGCCAGTTCACTACAACAAGGTTTAAATCTCAGCAAAGCAGTAGCCTAATTTTTATTGAGGGTGTGCAGGCCTATAGTATTCGCTTCCTGTTTTCTATTTAACTTGTGTTTTTTGGTTATTCTATAGTTCAGAATGTATAGCTGACTGTGTACTTCTCATGTTTATTACTAGCGATAGCTCCTACGCTGTGAGAAAACTATGCTTTGTCGGATTTGCTTTGTAGTCGCATCAATGACCTTCAATATGCACTTATTGTACGTCGCTTTGGATAAAAGCGTCTGCCAAATGATTGTAATGTAATGTATTGAATTTTGAATATTGAATAAAAATGTTTTTCAATATTTGGAGCTCTATAGTGCTACCATGTGTTTTGATTGGGTCAGTGCCTCCTGGGTTGACCTCCTAATGAGAATGGCATTGTGTTTGCCAAGTTGCATCAAGTCAAATCATTTGGGAATTATAAACATATATGTGAAATGCCGCTCCCTCATGCAATTTCATTGGCTCATCATTCAGCCATCTTTTATTGTAGAAACTTTATTGCCTAGTCGAATTCGAAGAGAAAAGATGCAACTTTTGCATAAGTGCACAATGTTTGCAAAGAGTAGGATGAAAAAAAAATAAAAAATCAGGGTTCTTGTTCCTTCAGTGCTTGTACCTATAATAAATAAATATTTATTACCTACAATTACTGACAAAAAATGTAATTCATGTAAGCCTATGTATGTGGCAAATGTATTTATAATTATATGTTACTCTTTGGTTAAATACTGTCATCGAGGATTTTCTTCCTCGCGTTTGACTAAATATCTAATAAAACAGCTTATAAATAAACAAGCTTATGCATTAAACCTAAACAGGAATGCATTTTTAAAACCCTCATTACATGTAATTAACATCATACGACAACTCATGTTTTCACTTTCAGAATGTTAGTTGGAGCATTGCAGCGAGAAGCTTTTAACTGGCTGCGTATGGATGTATGTGTGTTTGTGTGGGTGTCTATGTATATACACTACTCACAAAAAGTTAGGGATATTCGGCTTTCGGGTGAAATTTCAGGATGAACCTAAAATGCACTATAACCTTTACAGGTGAAATTAATTTGACCTTCTCTAAACTTTTGAATGCACATGTCCAACTATTCAATGTTTCAGTACTTTTTGCACAACTTGCTGTTCTCTAACAAGGAGCTGAACGGCAAAATTCACAACAGTTGTTTGATCCATGAATCGACCAATAAATTTCCTGGTTCAATTAGAATTGGTATTTAAACAGTCCTCTTCATCATGCTGTTCACATTTTGACATCATGAGACCAAGACGACACCTAACAATTGATCAACAGTACCTCGCCATTGCGAGGCTTCAAACAGGATGTTCTCAGAGGGAAGTGGCCACTGAGCTTAGAGTGTCACAGAGTGTCATCAGCAGGTTGCAACAGAGATACAGAGAGACTGGAAGAGTCACAGAAAGGCATAGAAGTGGACGTCCTTTGGCCACATCCCACACTGATGACCGCTTCATTGTGAACAGTGCCCTGCGGAACCGGATGATGAATGCCACTCAACTCCAGGCACATTTAAGGGAGGTGAGAGGCACCCAAGTGTCACGTCAGACCATTCGAAACCGTTTACATCAGCGTGGTCTGCGTGCTAGACGACCTGCAAGGGTACCTGACCACACCACCAGGCACAGGCGTCATCGTCTTGCATGGGCCAGGGAGCATTTACGCTGGACGAGGGACCAGTGGGCCTCAGTGCTGTTCTCTGATGAAAGTCGATTCACGTTGAGCAGAAATGATGGCCGCCAACGATGTTGGAGACGTCAAGGAGAGCGCTATGCATCAGCCACTGTTGTCACCAGACGACCCTTTGGTGGTGGCGGTGTTACAGTGTGGGCAGGTGTGTCTAGTCAATACAGAACTGCCCTACACTTTGTGAATGGTACAGTGACAAGCCCATACTACCTGAATAACATCATTAATCCAGTCATTGTGCCCCTGCATGAACAACACAGGCCTAATTTCATCTTCATGGACGACAATGCTCCAGCTCATCGAGGTTGCATCATTAGGGAAAGGCTGCTGGAGACTGGGGTACCTCAAATGGAGTGGCCTGCACTTTCTCCAGACCTGAATCCCATAGAAAACCTATGGGATCAGCTGACTCACCGTGTAGAGGCTCGTAACTCTGTACCCCAGAACCTCAATGACCTGAGGGCCGCCCTTCAAGAAGAGTGGGATGCCATGCCTCAGCAGACAATAAGTCGACTTGTGAACAGCATGAGACGTCGTTGTCAAGCTGTAATTGATGCTCAAGGGCACATGACAAGTTATTGAGACATTGACATTTTTGTTGTGGTATACCCACCACTGTTGTTGGCTTTTGTTTCAATAAATTGTTTGAGATGAGGAAATCACCATTGCATGCTTCTACTTAAATGCCCTACTTTCATGATACGTATAATATCACTGTAGCGTGAACTTACATTTTCCATAAATTTCACCCGAAAGCCAAATATCCCTAACTTTTTGTGAGTAGTGTATATATATATATATATATATATATATATATATATATATATACAGGTGTTGAACATGTCTTTGTGTGTGATGTGCATTGATCGCGAGCACATGCAGGGCAGATCAACAGAGCCAGTTAAAAGCTTCTCGTTGCAATGCTCCAACTAACACTGATGTTAATTACATGTAATGAGGGTTTTTTAAATGTATTCTTGTTTAGGTTTAATGCATAAGCTTGTTTATTTATACGCTGTTTAATTAGATATTTAGTCAAACGCGGGTCGTCAGTCATACATGCAGCTTTATCTATAGCCTGCATTTGTTTTCTGCGTTCTGTTTATCCAAATGATATCCTTGTTTTATGAGTGACTGTATAAGCCTTCATACCCGGCGTCTCTGTAAATGTCACGGAAGACATTTTGCGGTGATAAGGCGATTTGAAGGCAGTGGCTCATCGAAGAGGTGCAAGTAATGCTTCATTTACACAGGTGCTGGTTTTTTCATCGAGCACCGACACTCAAACCTTTTCACGGGAGATCCAAAATAATGACCCAGTTCATCTCAGTTGTCATTTATTTAAACAGTAATTCAGATTAATTCAGGCGCAACTAGAAAGCAAACTTTTTACTCTTTCCAGCCGCAGGCAATGGACGGATCAATGATGCAAAACTCACAAAGCACACTTTCGCATCAATGCTGAGCATGGATCTTTTGTAATGTAATATTCTTTGTTATTATTTTTTTTCTAATCTTATTTGGATAATTCTCTAACATAATTACTACTATAGAGTATTTCATCATTCTGTTTGCCCATTAAGACTCTTCAATAAAGCAGAACAATGCACTATAGCTGCCCTATTTCTCAGGAGATTTCTCTGGCGTGTGAGAGAATATTTGACGGCTCCAAGGTTATTTCTGCGTTCAGAATCGAAGAGAAGAAACCAACTCACCATGACCAGTTTCAGGGTATTCTGGGCTCAATAAACTGAAGCTCCCACAAACACACTGAGGTTAGAGAACTCAGCATTCAGGTGCGTATACATTCGTTTTGTACCGCTAATGTTACGATGAGGCCGTACTGTCCTTTTATCGTTGTTGCCTTGCAAAAAGCAATTTTGTAGTTCAAATGTGAAGCAATTTCAAGCTCAGTTGTATTTCTCTTTTTAAAAGAAGTGTGGAATATGTGCTCGTACAGGGGCCTCTGCCTTTCTTTTGGTACCTGAAAGCTTAAGTGGGTCAGTCGTATCAGCCACAGTCTATTATTCCATACCTCTTCATTCACCGTAATGAATGGTGACAGATAACACGGAGTCCTAAAGCCACAAAGACTACAAATCACACAATTCTTATATACAAATGATAGACTGGACTTCAATAGGATAAAACATGCTACTAAACAATCGTTACCAGTAATCTGCAGGGATTTCAAATACAGTAGTGGATAGAGATCTGGTGTATACATACACGCACATTTAAACACACTACCTCATGTTTCTGTGGATAAGATAAGAGTAGCAACTAAGATGTAATGCAATAATTCCACCGCTGTTTCACAGTATACTATTGATTAGAACAGAATAAACTCACAGCTCTGTTGGTGTATATTCAGACCAGTAGACAGGTGTGTGCTAATTTGAAAATGTGCAGCTTAATCTCCCTAACTCAACACCCGCGTCAGTGGAGAGAACAGCTTTAGGTTTTAAACCCTGTGCATTAAATCGCCTGCCCTGGAGTTGTCTAGAAATGAAATCTAAGCAACGACTGAAAAATAATTATCTTACATCACTCTCATTCCTGTGTGTTGACATGTAATGAGAACTTGAGTATTATTATTAGTAGTAGTAGTAGTAACAGCAGTAGTATGTACATTTTACTGCCATTTTAATAAAATTTTACAGAAATGAAAGCTATTAATTCAATATCGCTGGGGCCATTGCTCTTTCAAGGCCAGTTGGGGTTAGTAGGGAGGTGGGGCTTTGGCTATAATTCAAAACCGAAAGGCCAAAAGGGCGCTAAGTTTACCCTTCTGTATGTCTGCAAGAAGAAGCCAATAGCCAATAAATTGGCAAGAACAATCAATGACATGGCGGCGCAAAACCAGGGATGACCTCAGGAAAGGATTGATTATAATTTCCTGTGATGTCAGCGCTGTCCCCTCCCTCTGCGTGTCGCAGTCATGTGACCTGTGAAGTACAGAGTGTCTGAGAAAGCTGGAAGGTTCCGCCATTATTTACGTCCCCCCCGCCCAACTGTCTCTGTAATTAGGCTATTCATGTACACGCACTTTTTTTTGAACGGAGAAACATTGATTTGTCCACTGACTGGAGTCTGTAAATGAAAGCACATTAAACTCTCCTTTGCACGTCGTACTGTAATTTCCTTGTTAGAAAGCAGTAAGGGAAAAGCACATCTTAACCCTGTTCATATCAAATGCACATTGTATAGAAACTAAGCAAGTTGAGACTGGAGTAGTAATTGCCTCAAGTTGATAATGTGATCAGACTAAGCCTTCCCTCTGCAAACGAGTTTCCTTGGTCTTTCTTAATCTAAAGAAAACAACTTCGGGATCGTGGAAAAATTGCATATTACCACTGTATTATTGAAAAAAGAACACAAATACCTGTACTTTTGGCTCGCAAATATTGTCAGGGCTACTATAATCACATTCACTTTATTGCCATGGGAGATTGTTGCTACGGTTACTGCGCTGTCTGAATGTGTTGTCACGTAAACCGCATTATGTGAGTGTTGCTACATTTTACTCAATATGTGACTGCTTGGTTTTTTTTTTTTTTCTGTGTGAGTGCGTATCTACTATATGTTTATAGTTTAAGTTACTAGATTTTTTGTATGATGTTGGAGTGTTGTGATATTTTCTTACTGTACTGTGTATTTCTATGCTCTAGATGGGTCCTATGTGACAGCTTGGCAGTGTCACCTACTCCTTGGCCACATTCTTGTTTATAGTGTCTCTGTCATCAGCTGTGTGAAATTGCAGTGACCTTTCCATGGGCTTAGTATGTGCGTCCGAGAGCACAGTAGCTTTTGGAACACGGCACGGCACGGCCACAGCACGGCACAGTCCAGTTTAAAGTGGGGGCCATTGAGAAGGAAACACGCATGTTGCCATTGCTTGGCTATTTTGAGCCTGTAAGCCACTGTTGTTTGAACAGGCAGTGTGGAGTGGTTTGTAGAGGTTGCGTGTGTGTGTGTGTTTGTGTGTGTGTGTGTGTGTGTGTGTGTGTGTGTGTGTGGGTGTGTGTGGGTGTGTGTGGGTGTGTGGTGGGTGTGTGGGGGTGTGTGGGGGTGTGTGGGGGGTGGCATGGGAATGCAAGTCCAAGGCTCAGTGTCAGACAATAATTACATTTCTGTGGTATGAAGCAGCCTGCCAGCAGTCTAGCCCAAGACCATTAGCCTAATCCATCTCTCTTAATATTCAGTGCCCGGCAGAAGAATGGCGGTTACCATCTGTACAGTTACCATCTGTAACATCTCTTGGTCTGACTCAGAGATTTATCCCTAACTGTCGAAGACCAAGGCCGGCAGTCTAGCCTCAAGGCCGTTAGACCTGTTACGATTCAACGGTGGCCCCGCCCCTATACATTGTGAATGACATACCAAGGGACCTGGCCACGCCCCCCCCCCCCCCCCCCCCCCCCTTTAACAGCCATATGTAATATGATGCATTCATTTGACAAATACCTATGAATTCGCAGCCTTGAATTTAGATTGCATGCGTCAGACCAAACGGAACACAATTCTGGTCTCCAAACTGGGACCCAGTTGGGGGACATCAGCGTGGAAGGGGCGACGGCGGGGGGGAAAAGCGAGGCACGGGAAACGAGTGACCAAGCCATGTGACCGACACGCCCAGCCCTCCCTCCCATGTGCAACCCAGGCTCCAATGTCTCTGCCTGTGTGAAAGCGAGAGATTCATCATGTTTACTGTGTCCAATCAGAACCCCTGCCCATTGATTCTCGCCGTTCTAACGAGCGGCGCATTACTTCCCTCGTCCGTGGCGCTGGGCTCCCGCTCGTTTCATTTCGCCTCCGCCCCCGTCTTTCCCTTTTCGTCCTAAATTGTCCTTATCCCTCACGTCTGTCTCTTCCCATTGAGATCTCAATAGATCGCCGCTCAGTAATGTTCTATAAATCAAACGCACTGAGGGGGCGGAGTGAGGGGGGCATAGCGAGGGGGCCGCCATTTCTCTAATTCCCCTGATTGGTGTGTTAAAAAAAAGCCGACGAGCGGAGTGATTGAGGCTCACCGGCGCCGTGGCGTGAAGGCCGGCATACCGGTTTAATCACACGCCGAGGTGACACTGCCTCTGACAGCCGCGCATTAGCCTAGCGCAGTCCGCCGGCCCGCCCACTGCTTGCCGGTTCAGTCTGCTTGATTAATGGCTGTGTTTGGCTCCCCGTTATTGTCCGCTCGATCGGTATTCATAGCCCCAGATGGGCAGCCTCACGTAATCCAGAGGTGCTCATTGACGGCAGAGAAGTGACCACGGAGACAGCAGACAGGTGTGCAGTGGCTACATCCTTCTTTCCATAGACGTCTGCCCCCGCCTTCGTTGTATCCCCACCTATGCCTTGGAGCAGCTGTGGCAAAGTTGTTGAAAATCACAGAAAACTGCAGTAAGAGGCTCTTTTAAAAAAACAAATAGATCTCAGGCACAACAGTGAGAAATGATTGAAATAACACAACTGTTGCAAAAGTAACCAGTGCTTGAAGTTTCAAAAAATAATGCACAAGCCTATAAACTGCATGGATAGGCTGGTGCATTTAATCACTTTGGTCCATCAGCACTTTGGAAACAGCATTCTTTTTTGCCTTTAACGGAATGTTGTTAGAAACAGCATGCTCAAATTTCATTACTAAAATAATTTTTTTTTAAAAGGGCTACCGTGTCCGTTTTTATTTCTGTAAAGTTTGTTTTGGTACATGCTGTAGCCTACAATGCGAGGTTTATGTCTTTGGCAAAGACAACATTACCATTACGCAGAGGTGTACCACAAGGGCCGATCCATTTCAGGCTTTTGTGCCAGCTTCTGCTCTTAATTATTAATTAGTTAAATCTTGATCTGACATTCATATAAGCACCAGCTACAGCCACAGACTGTAAATGTATCCTGAAGAGTTTTACTCTGCTCAAGTACAGGAGTGAACCAGCATAGTTTATAGGACTGTCAGAAAGCTAAAGCTAAGGTAATTGGTTGGAAAAAACGCTGACTGGCCCTCCAGGACTGGAGTTTTCCCTGCCATAATGGGGGAAGGAGCGCTCCACGTCAACACTGTTGACAGGAGCTGTCAAACATCTGATTGCCTCACCTGGCTGTAGGCTACGTTAAGGTTGACAGTTACCATCCAAACCTGCCAAACAAATCATGGCACACACTAAAAACAGGGAAATCACAGAAATGGGAAACTGCCCAAAAGAATTGCAAAAATCACAGAATCTGTGACACCCACGCATATAATCGCGTAAAACACCCAGCCATAATCATAATAGGCACAGCATTGGTTTATTTTCTATAGGAACACGTACGATATCCGGGATGAGACCATTGGTAAGTGAGAATTAAGTGCTGTTGGGTCCCAACAGGGCTCCTGCCCCAATTTCATAAAACAGCGGAACATATTGAAGGGTCAGAGGTCACCAACGAGGAGATTTCATTTTATTTTATTTTAGTGTCAATGAACCAGAGCAATCTGTTAGGAGCCAAAGTGGGGGGGGGGGGGAAACAATGGTCTACAAGTGGCTGAATCTTCTCTGGAGGAGGTTTGAGCAACTAAGTCATGTTTTCATGACTGTAAAAAGTGCACAGTTGTGAAATTAACTTTATAAGATTGACACGGTACATATCAGAGGAGACCTTTGTGCAAGTGTGACTTTACAGAAAGAAGAGACTACATGGGGCCTTAAGAGTTGAGGATAAAAGGACACCTTTAGGATACTGTCAGGAGAAGAACGTGCTTACTGGATTTCCATGGGGTGGTAAACCTAATCTAATATCTCGCAGTGCTGTATCTACAAGTTTATCTGCCTTTGAACTTTCCTATCGTTCTTTCAGCTGCACTTGTGACTGGCTGCAAGTCCTGATTTTATATGCTAGATTGTATTCTCCTAGCGACAGTTGGACTTAATTAGCTTGTATGTCTTATCTTAATGAGGTGCAAAATAATAATCCAGATTTGACCTTGCATTGCAATTTGGATTCATAATCTAATCAAAATCCAATAAAATAACAAATTAGAATTGCATGACATTACAACTAAATTAAATTAAGCTTGGGTAATTTCATTTGCAGTGTGGTAATCGTCAACACGGTAGATACATTTCAGTTCAATAAGATTCCTCTGCTTCTCAAAGACTGGGCTCATGCTTCTTGTACACAAAATAAGGCAGGTTATGGTTATGGGGCATTCCTAGGGTTTATAGCCCGTTCAGCAACATTCCCCCATCTTTGGTCCTGGGAAGTTCAAAGAAAATCAAAAGGTTATCAAGATGCTCTACTGTCTCCAAAACTGGATGTTTTTTTATTTTTTATATTGGTTGTGACAGCTTGGTTATGCACAAATTATTCCCTGAATCTTGCATTGACATTTTCAAAGAGAAAATCTCTAAAAACCCTGATAGATGTGGACACAATCTTTGAAAAGTACAACAAGATTATACTTCAGATACTGCAAGAATTTCATTTCTGATGTGAATTGGCAACTTTGGCCATACTCGGGGAACCCACCCAGAGCGATGTCAGTGGAATTATAATGGGGTGGAACATGCTTGCATTGGCAGGTACGTCTCTCTATAGTATCTGCTCAACACTGTGTAATACTGGGCCTTGACTGGCTTTTGTAAAACAATAAGCCGCTTCCTTGTGGATATACAACTGCAGTCTTTGAAGTCACTGGCGTGCGCCAAGATGTGCTATACCCCATTGTTGCTTTCTTACTAAATCACATTAATTGAGACGGTTTTTATTCGGTATGTGCAGCTATTAATTGGATGCCTGCTTAAGCACTGTACCAACAATTTAAAATGTCACACAGTCGGCAGGGAAGAATGACTATACATTTCACACAATTGCAGTTTGTGCGCAAAGCACGAATCTGAACCCACACACACACTGCAGAGACTTTTTAAGGACAGTCATGAGGGACTGCCATAGAAGAAGCTGTCAGTACCGTGCCTACAGGCCACGTGGATTGGATGTAAAGGTTTTACTGAGTGTGGGGGTGGTGTTTATGGAGCTCGGAACTTAAAGAGGATCAGCTGCACAGACCGTTCCAAAACGCCTCTCAAGATGTCACTTCGCTCAACCCACCTATACTTGCTGTATGAATCATTTCCGGCTATTTATGATGGTACACAATGCCCAGTTCTTGTTATGAGGAGGGGGAATTTATTAGGCAAGTAAAAAAATGAATAAATAATTGATATGGACTAAGCTAAGCTGCCGTGCCATTGGACATTAGCAACACAGTCCACATCAACCTTTGCTCATGACTTGCATATGAAATGCGTTGCGATTTGATATTCCGACTTTGTGCAGCATGTAATTAATTAGTTTTCATTGACTTTGGGACAATTTTCCATTTATGAGACTTGGGGAAATAAAGGAATGTGCTTCCTTTGCAACTTTGAAATGGCTGCAAATTTAATAAAAAAATTGCAATGTTTTATTCACAAAGCAATGGGTGAAAGTCACAGTTAACAACCATTTTCTGCTTCGTTTTCTAGTGACACATTGCAGCTTAGACACGGGCCAGGTTACATGAGCAAATGTAGGAAAAATGAGCGGCAAAGCTTTGGAATAGAGATAATTTATGGTCTGTGAAATGTATGGAGGACTGTGGTGCAGTAGATAAAAATGATGCACAGATAAATACTTTGTCTCTTTGTTTTACGGAGAACAGCAGTATGGCACTAATGGGATAAGATCAGAGGCCACTACCATAGCCACGGCATTTCAGGCTGTCTCCTGTGTAAGAAAGTGTCTGAACTAATCTGTTCATTCTGTTGGACATTCTCTGTGCTATTCTGTATGCTAACATCCTCACTTTATCAAGTGCAGTTTTGTCCAGTTCCTCTTATTTTCCTGCTGTTTCCCCGAATGGAGAACTAGACCGCCTGTTCAACAGGTAACACAGATGTGGTCCTGCTTTTTGTAAAAGGCACTTTTATTTCAGACAATAATTATTTAATATTTACGTGCGTCAACTGAAATGATCCTCTGGTCTGTTATGACGTAACGTTAGTTTCTAGGGACGATGACATTAATTAATTTAATTGCATATGTCATTAAATTAATTACATCAGTATAATCACGGTGATCATTTCCTGTGCTCGTTTGCTTGATTATAAGCATGACCCAGAACAAAATTATTAAAAATTAATTTTAGCACCGCAGTTGGCGATACTTAATTATATTATTATTAGGCCTTTATCACAACCAATTTGAGTCCATGGTTGAAATTGGAACATATATTAGGGTGGAGACAGGTGCTGGAATATGAAAGCTGGTTGAGAAGCTAATTAAGCAGAACATGTTGAGGAACCCCTGTATATGTGTTCATTATCTGCCAAACTTGATTGGCT
Organism: Synaphobranchus kaupii; assembly: GCA_029718625.1. Lineage (NCBI taxonomy): Eukaryota > Metazoa > Chordata > Actinopteri > Anguilliformes > Synaphobranchidae > Synaphobranchus > Synaphobranchus kaupii. The sequence goes on from CM056378.1 coordinate 12,004,481, forward strand.
CTCAGTGATGACACACATTTCTTGTTAATGGAAACAATGAAAAAGATTAATGGCAGTGCATTGCAAAAAATAAAAAATTATCATCATCTTCGCTGGAAAGTCAGACGTTGGTACAGTGGGTTGCGGCCAACAACACAAGGAATTGAATCCAAATGGACGGGGCTATTTCAGAATCAGAATCAGCTTTATTGGCCAAGTATGTGAACACATACAAGGAATTTGACTCCGGTTTTTCGTTGCTCTCAATGTACATACCCAGAATATACATACAGCTAAAAACAAGGACAACAAAGCTGAACAAAGGTAAACATAAACATTTAACTACTATGTACAGATATAAATATATATAAAAATAAAAAAAATGGTGCAGAGTGCAAAGATGCTGGAATAAATATGAAATTATTAGTGCAACAGGTTACATTATATACATGAGGTAGTGGGTTGGGTTATCTGACAGTATATGGATGTATACAATATACAGTATATACAGCGTGCTTAGATTTATATTGACAATGATGATATGTACATGGTAAAAGAAAACCTGCAGTTAAACTACAAATTATAATTTAGAATAAATAAGTACAGTGGATTTATTATTATTATTATTTTATTATTATTATTATTATATTATTTATTTAGGAAACATTCTGCCTTTAATCTCTCTCACAGTTCCCCCCTGAAAATGTTTTTTTTTTTTTCTATGTCAGTGTTCTAGAACTCCATTGCTTCCAGTAGTGATTGTTACATCAGCATCGGAATGTTCCGTTAAGAGCATTCTAATCACATACTTGTGATCTTACACCGTACAGGGCTAATTAAGTACTCTGCACCTCCTCAGTTGCTTTCTGAATCATATATTTTTTTTAAAGAGATCAAGCTGACAAGATTCAAACAATTATTTTAGCAGTGTTATGACTCTCCACCCGCTGATATTTCAGCCTGTTTACCAATGGAAGAAATCTTTATCCAGGTGTGCCATGATTAACAGCACCCCCCCACCCCTCAACACACACACACACACACACCACTTCATTGTTCATTCTAAAGCTGTAGCACTTGCCTTTTGCACCTTGTCCTTTTGACAGCTGTTGCAAATGAAAAATTGAACGTAGACTGTGTGTGTTCACCTCCACAGTTGTATTGCCCTTGGTATGTGTCGAGATAAGAGTTGAATCTATCCCCGCTGTGATTGGTTGAATCTAGCGCTCGGGTCCAAACTTAAAGAACACAGACAGTACATTTCTTCTGTTTTTCAGTGTTTGGCTGAAAGATCAGAAATATCTCCCTGGCAACGCAGCTTCAATGGATAGTGTGGGTCTGCTCCAGTGAGTGTTTTATGCTGTCATGAAAAAAAGATGTCCTTCTTGTGTCCTCGACACTACCAAGAGAACGCTTACTGTACCACAGCCATTTTTTGAGAAGCGCTGCATAGTACACGTTCTGTTGCCCCTTTGAGTGAGCTAAATACACAAATTCTATTACCCCTTTGAGTGAGCTGAATACACAAATTCTATTACCCCTTTGAGTGAGCTGAATACACAGATTCTATTACCCCTTTGAGTGAGCTGAATACACAGATTCTATTACCCCTTTGAGTGGGCTGAATACACAGATTCTCAGCTTTGTATTATCAACATTGCACACTCCGTCTCCCTGAGTTGAGGCCAAAATATTGCATTTTCGATGCATCTTTCATCAAGAACCACAAACACTGAGGCACTTTCACAAACAATTGTCGGCCCATGAGACGCAACATATATCAAACGGCAAAGGTTAACAGAGACAGTTTGTATTCCATAGCCATGACTGTAGCATTGCACATGCATGCAGAAATCATGCAGCACTCCACAATATCTGAAGAGATTCCTGCCTCACAAGTGCATAAATAACAAAGTTAAATCTCTTGGTGAAAGCAGGTAAAAAATTTTTTATAAATAAATAAACCTTCCAGTTCCCAAGCAACCAATTTCCCTGCATTCATCAAAACAGGCATGAATGACAACAGATTCTATATTATATGATCTTATGTATCCATCCAACCATTATCTAACCCACTTATTCCTGGTCAGGGTCGCGGGGGTGGGGGGCGGGCGGGCGGGAGCCTATCCCAGCGTGCATTGGGTGAGAGGCAGGAATACCGCCTGGACAGGTCGCCAACCCATTGCAGGGCGCACACACACACCATTCACTCACACACTCATACCTATTCAGAGTCTCCGATTGCCCTCACCTGCATGTCTTTGGACTGTGGGGGGAAACCAGAGTGGAGCGCTCCACAGGGAGAGCTTGCAAACTTCACCACAGATTTGTGAGATTCTAACCCAGGACCTTCATGCTGTGAGGCGACAGTGCTGTCCATTGTGTTACATTATTTAGCAGATTCCCTTCGTGTCCCGCCGTAACTTAAATAATTAAATAAGCACTACTACTGACGAAATCCAGGTGAATCTGCTTTCCAATGACTCTCCAAAGACCGGGAAACTGCCGACTAAGCATATTATGCAGTATAATGGATCCAGTTAATTGAGTTAATTGCCCTCTGTTAACACACCATGCGTCTGATGGGGCGATTTAAGAGCTGTTTGTATGATTGTACGATTTTTATAGCTGTTTATTTGTTTAGCTAAGGCCATCTGATATTTCATACACACCCAGTCACAAGGTCTCTGTCTCCCAAAAGTTTCTCTTAATCTTTACTGACTAAAGCTATTAATTTTGCCTTCCACACAATTTTGCCTTATTTATTTATCATTTTGAATATTCTGTCAGTTATGTTTTCATAGCACAGATAATCCTAAAACGCTGGAGCATGTGAACAAGACTTTTCCAGAACTTTGTGCCATTAAAGTGCTATAACAGACTTTTCAACGCCCAAGGGATGTACATTGGCTGAGCTGGGAAGACTCCCCAAGGCTGGTGTCAGACCGCTCTGTAGGATTCTCTGAAACCTACACCTGTTCTGTGATGTCATTATCAATCACATGGGTGTGGCCTAAGGCCTAGCCAATGGGCTCTGCCACTCGCTGCATTATTCATGAGCCCAGGCTCTGCAGCCATGACAGGAAGAATAAAGAGTAAACAGGAAAAAAAAAAAAAAATATCCCTGTCTCCTGAACCCAGAGATAAGTGCTCCCCCCCCCCCCAAGCCATCTGGCCCGTTTAGCGTCCCATGGTCCCTAACCTGTGGTTTATAAGGCCATCAGTAGAGCCGTGTATCAGGGATTTGGACCTTGAGGGCTCGAGGTTAAAATCGCAGGCATGGCTGGGGGCTCTATTCCACAAACTCTGCACATGGCCAAGAAGCTTAATCAGAATTGCGTCACCCCTTTCTAGAGAATTGGGACAATAATAATGTCCTACCAAAAAAATCTTACAATTATTACTTAAAACAACAAATGAAATCCAAATATCTTTCTGGTGAAAATTTACATTTAAGTTTTTTACGTACGGAAATAAATGTAATCTATTTACATTTTTTGGACTAAATAATTATTATTATAATTTTTTTTTACTTCTGTACCTGCCGAGTGCCAGTAAACACCTTGAATTCACAATTTCAAACGATTAAAAAACGTGATAAAAGTCTTCAAAACCTAAAACTAACTATTCCTAACACAGGTGTGAAACTTTATTCTTATAATACTCTTTGTTTTAAAATATGATTTTTATGAAAATGTTGGCCCTTGAAAGTTGTGTCCCAGATTTAACAACATCAGAGTTCTACAAAATATAATTTAATCGGTCATAAAAAGGGTTAGCCCTGTCCTAAAGACCCCTATCTCTCTCCGCAGTTTCAGAGAAGGCAGGAAGGCTTGTCCTCTGGTAAGTTTTCTATTTTTTGCTAAATTAAAGAAATAATATTGCCATCAGGATTGTCTCAAATGTAAAAGGTCAACTCCATCTCCCTTCTAAATTGAAACAAAATAAGAATTATGGTTTTTAAAATGTGTATTTTCACTTACATTAATAGGCCTCTTAGCAACTGAGAAAAGTAAAATGGCTGCTCACGACAGCTAAATGCAGATTCACTCGTCTCTGGCCTCATGTTCTCACTGGCCCATGGTCGGCCTGTACAGATGAGGGCTGTGTCCGAATCAGCACGCTCCCATACTTCATGGTAGGCTTGTTGAGTAGACAGGACGAAAAAGGTGTTAAGTAGGCAAAGTTTTCTCTAAATGTAGTATGCATTAAACCCCAGTATGATACGCTTACTTCCGGGGTTTTGCTGAGTATATTCAGGAGCACAATTTTCAAGAAGTTCACAAACATTTTGGTCACATAAATACGACGTGAAGCTTCGCTTTATTAAATGAGGCCTTCAAATACAACAGAAACAACATGTGACGTGGCCACGCAAAGATGGGACGTCTTACGACACTTCCGCAGTTGGAAAATAGTATGGCGGACTTTTTTTGCATACTGCACGTTGTGTGCTAAACAGTGCACATTAAACCACACACTTCTGTCAGTGCACTGTACTCAGGAGACAGGGCGCAGTAGATAGGGCTCTATTCGGACACGGCCATAGAAGGCACATTGACTGAAGCAGATGAGGTAAGGCAGAGTAATATGACACAGGGTAGAGTCAACACTAAATTCTGATGACAGATCTGTGGGTTGATTGCTTTTGCCTTAGAGCTTGGCACCTGTTATCCATAGGCCAGGTCTTATTAACCCAACTGGTGACAGGTCACAAAGCTGCTGCCACCATCCCTTAATGTCAGGCTGTGATGATTGTGAGATAGCTAGGGACTTGGCCTTTTCTCGCAGGGAGCTAAATGTTCTCAACGAAGCAGCGCGCCACGGCGATCCATCGAGATATTTGTTTTGCGGTGACGGGATGAGATTCAAACTACACAAGCCATTACAGCTGGTATTTGATATGTGCTTATCGTGTCATATTTTGTCCCAATAGCCAGCCAAGGGAACCAAAATTATTCCTGCCAAGACACACACACACACATACACACTTTGTTAAAGCTATTTCACCAAAGCTGAAAATGGTCATCTAATACCCAGTATGTAATAACCGTTGTATAGTCTAGTCCTCATGGGTAATATAATTGGCATAGTAAAGGCAGACAGGTAATTAAAGCAAACAAGGCCATGCTGCATTACCTTTAAATGGAGCTTATTTTACATCTCATCTTTTCCAGAACAATCTGGCTCACACGCAACATCAAATGAGATACCTTGACAGGTACCCAGATGGTGAGAGCGATGTGACGTGACTACTAAAGAGAATTTGGTGAACGCACACACATACACGCATACACATGCGCGACCACGTATGGTGGTGGTTTTTCTTTCTCTCTCTCTCTCTCTCTCTCTCTCTCTCTCTGTCTTCCTCTCTCACACTCATCTCTCTGTCTCTCTTTCTCTCTCTCTCTCTCTCTCTCTCTCTCCCTCTATCACTCACGTTCTGTGTCACTTTCCTCCCTCCTGCGCCAGTCTCTCTGCAAATGAACGTGTCCTGTTTCATCTGGTCGAGACAAGCGGAGGATCAATGACAGGGAGCCTAATGAAAGGCGATAGATGCAGTAATGAGTTTGCTGGATTTAAGGGCAAAGTGTGTTTTTGGGGATTTGCGACTGTCTGTTTTTTAACTCCACATCTCTGTGCATGTGGGTGGCTGCAGTGATGGCGTGACGCCTGATGAATTGTAATTAGGCCGGGTGTCAGCTTAACAAGGGTGACACCGACTCTTTCATCTGAAGCTGAGAGGTCAGGGAAATCAAATCTGACAGACTTCAACAGTGATTTAAACCTGATATCCAAGCAACCCAGAGAGAGAGAAACAGGAAAACTGAGAACAGGTGAGAGGGAGAGAGAGACAGAGAGAGAGAGAGAGAGAGAGAGAGAGGAGGGGGGGGGGGGGGTCGGGGGTAGAGATTAACTGAATCCATTATTAGCTTGTTCATCAAAATCAGATCTTTTATTTCCTTACTTTAAAGCATTTTTACAAAGATACCAGTACCAGAAGGCAATGAATAGGTGATATGTAGCTTACTCGATATGTGTGGTTTTTCACCTTGAATGAAGTACAGTATTCAATATAAAAACACTGGGTTTGGGTAATTTACTGTACAATTTACATTGTAATTAATGGGATGATTTAAATTCAAAGCTCATATAGTGGAGATCATGAACTAGAAGTACAATATTCCTTAAGCAGTGGAATTGGAGTTGAATAGGATTTTTATATATCCAAATTGTATCTTCCAATCAACAGACGTTTAATAAAATAAAATTTTAAAAGATAATATATAAAACATATTTTTAGGGAGTATTTGACAATACTTTATATTGATCTAATAAAAGTATTCAGATACTTGGGTCAGTATATCTGAAAGTCAAAAACTGCATTTTCATGATGCATGGGTGTGTGTGTGTGTGTTGGCTCAAACTGTAGTGGGGCGTGACGGGTGAGATGGGAGGAGCCAAACGCAGCAAGGGGATTCATTAAGCCCTTAGGCCACTAAGGCGGGATACCCGCAGATAAGGGAGGAGACAAGACAAGGAACAACAAACACCACTACAGACGCTACTAACCGGTTCACTGTCACACGCCAAGTAGAGCGCAAGGACAGGATTCTCGGTAACGAGACACATAACGGGCGAGTAGCGTAAAGACAAACATAAAACACAAACAAACACTGCAAAATAATACGATAGTATGAGGAGGCGAAAGGAACAGATCCAACGTTCCCAGGCTACTCCCAAACTCGCGGTCACACACAAACGTGTCCACAACATCGCCCAATCTTCCCTATAGGAAGACATGCGCCAAAAGACGAAAACAGAACAGCAGTTCCGAACCAAAATCGTCAAACTCCATGAAAGGAGAAAGGCACCGAAAGGAACGAACAGGACAGGCAGCACCGGACATTTACCGGCTAGACCAAAGCGAGATTAATTGAAAATAAAAGCCCTGCCTCTCTATGATGAGGGAATGTAACGAGGCGAACAGGAACAGAGATTTAACGTTCCCATGGCGAGATTAATAGGCTCGCAGTCCAATGCAGAAACCAAAGGGGTAAACACCCGATCTCCCAGGAGAGAGAAACATTTTACAGGTGAGCCGACGGAGCACCGTCGTCCCATAACTTTACTATCCATGGACTAACGCAAGCTTAAATTGGAACAACCGCCCTAGCCTCTCAGTAAAAGAATGTAACGAAGGGAAGGAACAGAGAGCTAAAGTTACCATGCTACGCGCAGTCACACAAACATGTCCACAACCTCGCCCAAACTCCACACAAGGAGAAACACACCCGGAAAACGAACAGAACAATAGTTCCGAAACAAAATCGTCCCGTAGGTAAAAAGGACGGAGGACAGCTGCAATAAAGACCAACGCAAAATAGCACGACAGCCTCTCAATATAAATAAAAACCCTGACTCACAACAAAGGAGCGTAGTCCATGAGAAGGAGACAAACAGGGAACAAACGTACCGAAGCTACCAACTGGCTCACCGTAACCCGGAAATGAGTAGAAGCTAAAACGCCAGGTCTCTCAGTAAGAAAACCAATCAACAGGCGAAAATGGACCAGAGAAACTGCTACTCTATACTTCTACGAGCTAAGAAACTAAGTAGAAGGGAAACGCCTGATCTCCCTATGGGAAGACATGTGCCGAAGGGCGAGCAGAACTACTGTTCCGAACAGAATCGCCCAAAACTCCATACACGGAGAAAAAGCACCAAAAGGCGAAATAGAGCAGAGATTTACGGTCCCAAACTTCTACGAGATAAATAACTACCAAGCCAGCAAGAAATAAGCCCTGCCTCAACAAAGAGACGTTAAAAATAGGCGAGTAGCCAAAATGGTACGAGAACTCACAGCCAACAATAACACCACAGTACAAACAATGAACAATTAATGTCGAAGCCCCGAATGAAGGAAACGGTAGGCTTATATATCTCTCCGGTGACTACGCAACAGGTGTAAACGCTTAACAGAAGCTCCGACAACTCAGCAGGGCGGAGCAAGCATCTACCAAAAGGGCAGCGCCCTCGCGTGGCCACCTAGGAGAACGACCGCATAGGCAAACAGGGTCAAAACCATGACACAAACAGGGTCTGCTCTCCACACAGAGATAAAATTAACTATATTACTGGTTCCTTTTAAAAATTAGTATATATGATTGTACAATATAAATGTAAATTAGGAGATTAAAACTTTGACCTTCTCTTGGTTGGAAAAAATGTAAAAGAGAAACATTCGGCATACATAAGAGACATCCTCATTAATATGAGCTAGTAATTTATTACAAGGTAATAACTGGATCATGTGATAAATGAATGGATCTGGACTGCCTGTGTGCCTTCTACCACTCTAAGGGTTTGATTTTCTAAGATCTTTAGTGTGTGCAAAACCTTTCAGCACATGCAAAGCTAATAACACAACCAATGATTGGTGCAATACAAATACTATGACCAATCATTGGTCATGTTATTGGTTTTGTGTGTGTGAAAGGTTTTGCACACGCTAAAAGCCTTAGTAACTCAAGCCCTAATATATATGAATATGAATATGATGAATATCTTTATTCTCATTGTACATGTACAACGAAATTGGATGCAATCCTAACAAACAGTAAAGTGCAAGCATCAGTTAAAGGTATATAAATAAATAAATAAAAAGAAAAATACTTCTAAAACTAACTATCTATAAAAATATATTTAAAAAGGAGAAGGAAGGATTCTAAAAAGGAAAAAAAAACACATCATACCACGCAAACAAGACATTTTTACATTCTGCTGGCATACATTGTACAATTCATTTCCTTTGTATTACACAGTTCTGATTTTGGCAGCATTAAGTGCAGTTATGGCTTTTGGGTAAAAACTGTTTTTTAGTCTGTTTGTTCGTGTTTTTATTGTCCTGAAACGTCTGCCCGAGGGCAGCAGTTCAAACAGAAAGTGTCCGGGGTGGGATGGATCTTTTAGTATACTCTGGGCTTTATTGAGGCAGCGGGAACTGTAAAGATCTTCCAGGGAAGTGAGTGGGCAGCCGATGGTCTTCTGGGCGGTGGTGACGACCCTCTGGAGCGCTTTCCTCTCTGCTGCTGTGCAGCTGGCAAACCACACACAGATGCAGTATGTCACACAGATGCAGTATGTCACACAGATGCAGTATGTGAGTATGCTCTCTATGGAGCAGTGGTAGAAGGACACCAGCAGTTTTTGGGTGAGGTGGTTCTTCCTGAGAATCCTCAGGAAGTAAAGTCTCTGCTGTGCCTTCTTCACCAGTGCTGTGGCGTTAGTGCTTCAGGTCAGGTCCTCCTCCATGTACACGCCCAGGAACCGGAGGTCCGAGACCCTCTCCACACATTCCCCACTGATGTGAAGGGGCTGAATGTCTGTTTTGTTTCTCCTGTAGTCTATGATCAGCTGCTCCACCTCGTCCCGATAAGCGGACTCATCCCCCCAGAGATGAGTCCCACTACGGTGGTGTCATCCGCAAATTTGATGATGCTGTTGCTGGAGTGGACATAACATCAGATATCAGTTACCTTTTAGGTGTGGCAAAGTGCACAGAACAGCACCTGACACCTGGAGGTATATTACTGTATATTACTGAGTATCAGACAATATCTTTCTGGCATTTGTTAAATAAATATAGTGATCAAAGCTTTTGCTCGCCTACAGCTGGGGAAAAACGATTCATAAAAAAACATTTTTAACCGCATTAGCATTTTGTTACTTCAGTATTCAGTGTCCAGTTTATTCAGTTAGCAGATTCCCTTACAGACACATTTATGTAAAGCGGCCACTGAGGCATTAACCAGAGAGACAGCCGTGCCAAACAACAAATGATGAAACGATAATTAACTCACAACCTGGCACAGGAGAGTGTCGTGCCCGTTAATGTAATTCTAAATGTTTTACTGGCAGCGTAATGAGATGTAGAACTAAGCACTGTGGTCACTAACTCACTTTTCTTTATTGGTGAGTTTAATAAAGTATAATGAAGTGTAGCCTGCTTGGGCTCTTTTCGGTGAGACGATGAGTTGTGGAGAAATCAAACAAAATGAAAGACTGGACTGTGATGGTAGAAAAACCAATATAAGGAAGCCAGAAGCCACAGAGTGAGTGCCCTATAATCTGTTTTTTTAATTTTTAATTTTTTAATTTTTAATTTTTAATTTTTAATTTTTTCTACACATTTGTTGGGTTAGGGTTAGAGTTAGGGTTGTCTTGTGATAGTACAAATGGAATATCTCCATGGCTTCATGTATAAAATTATGGATATTAAAAGGTTAAGATATATTAACTTGGTACATCAAAGCAATTAATTATACGATAGTATATTGAATATGTATTTTCATTGAGGCTAATCGATCGAGGATCAAAATAGCAATGCCTTGGTTATAAAGTTTTCACAGCACAACATCAATCTATGAGAGAAGAATGGGTTAACCAAATGATAATACTAATATCATGCCAAGTCTAAAGCACGGAACTGCTCTTATATGCTTGCTGATAGATTTTTGTTTGTATTTTTTAACATGGTAGAGGATTATACAGCTGCCAATTTTAAATAGGTCAAAAAGCATAATGAGAAATGATATGATGATATTAGTGTGTAGCCTACGACAGGACACCATGAATGCTAGACTATAGAGAACTGCAGCTTTTCGTTTTTTTTCTTTGGAAGATGCTTAATGTTAAAATATACAGTGGCAATTTTTGGATTTTATAGTTGTTCAACAATAAGGAATCACCGTTTACAAAATGTTATTGACCTACTCAGAATATATCGTTTCTCCCTCTCTAATTGGTAGTCATCCATGTTGTCATTGAACCATAGACCGAGGTTAAGTTTTAATCTCTCTTAATACACCTGAAACTAAGAGGCCTTTTCTGCTTTCGCTCTGGGTTTTTTAGTTCATGGTAAGCACTGATGAATACTGATGAACAGACTGACTAAATCACAAATGGCTTTACTTCACTGTGAACTGCTCACAATGAAAAATTCACCCGTCTTCCATCTCTCCTAAATCCAATGGTGTGTGGGTGTTGTGAGGCTTCAGACTGCTCAAGCCCCTTCAGTTAAAATCATCGTTTTTTAATCAGTTCTGTCAACACGGCGAGATTCGTGATATCTTTGACTACAGACCATAACAGCTTCTGCCCTGAAAAACTACTAACTGTACAACTGCAGGTAAACCAAAAATATGTCTCTGGAAGGCTAAATGTGGGGGAAAAAACCTACTTACTGGTACATGTAAAAAAATATTTGTTTCATGCTGGAAAATGTAATAAAATACAATAAAATAAATGTCAAATTTTATATATTTTAAAACAAGTTTGTATGCAAAGGGAGCCATGTGCATCCCTTTGAAAAAGGATTACATGAAACGGGGCATTTTTATTTAGATTGTCTTATTAATAAATTATGGCAGCTTAATTAATTATGGAAATTTAGATGGATGAGTGGCTTCTGGGATCTGTTGCCACTTTACCTGCTTTTGGAACGGTGGGTCAACAACACCATTTATATCAACCCAAAAAGGCGTCCATTTTAACAATGATCAGGCAGCTTCCAATACAAAATGTCACATGTCAGACATTTACTAACTATCCCATTTGCTCTCGTTTCCTTCACCCTGGGCAACTCAGCTATCTGAATGAGGTGGTTGCTTAGTGCTGTATGACATATTACATTACAGACATTTAGCAGACCAGAGCTACACAACTTTTTTTTTTTTTTAAGCATTTTTTACACACTATCCATTTATACAGCTGGATATATACTGAAACGATTCAGGTTAAGTACCTTGCTCAAGGATACAACAACAGTGTCCTACCTGGGAATCAAACCTGCAACCTTTTGGTTACAGGGCCACTTCCTGAACCATTATTCTACACTGCCGCCATTTAAAGCTCCCCACAGATGACACAGGTCATTTATTCAGAACACAATTTTAATCTTTACCTGACAGTGAAATGGTCTGTATGACTTTCAGATGTGTGACTTTCAGGTGCTTTTTTTCATATTATGAGGAAATGTACGTGCCAATAAAATAATTACTTTTCATGGGCTTAAATTAACTCTAAAGCAGCCAGAGATGGGGGGGAAACATAATCAACAATCACTTTACATTTACCAGTAGTTTTACATTTAGTGGTTGTACACTTTTTACGTTTACTGGTTGTACGCTTAACTTAAATGCACTTAACTCAACTTTCAAGAATTTGTATATACTGTATGAGATGATTTCCAATCAAGTGCTTGGTTATAGCTACTTAAGTGCAAATCTCCCAATTTTGGCAGACAGCATACAGTAATTGTATCTCTAAATGAGTCTGTGGTCAGTTAGAATTATGTCAAGCCTTATTGGTTGTCAGTATGAAAGTAAGAGTCACATAAATCTCTTCCCACAGAGAAGATGCCAGTGACTGAGCTGAAACTCACCACAGCTGAATAATTTGTTTCTGGTAATTCAACTCAGGGGCTTGTCTATAGTTGAAAACTAAAGCAGATCGCCTCTTACCTCCACAAGACTGTTTGGTTTGATATACTGTACCAAGCTTTCCTACTGTAAATACATCCGTTAGAACCATTTGCTTGCTTGTATACTTGGTAAAATAAAATAAAAAGTTTTCCTGGGGTTCATGGTTAAATGACTATGGGCCTGATTTACTAAGGCCTTTTACCATGTGCAAAACCAATAACACAACCAATGATTGGTGCAAAACAAATACCATGACCAATCATTGGTCATGTTTTTGGTTTTTCGCACTCTAAAGGTCTTAATCAGGCCCTATGCAGTATTGCTCCTGTTAAACATACTGCATATTCAATGCAACAGCTATAAGGCACTGCAATGACTGATCCTTTTTTCAGAGAACAACTCCAGTTTCCTTATGTAACCAGTTTTATGTAACACGGTGTTTATCTTGGGTAGCTAAACTGACCTTTGACCTTTCCCTGACAGTTGTCTTATTAGCCACTCTAAGCCTCGAAGATTTCACGTGAAGTATGCGAAGGTAATCCTACTTCCGGAGCTGGTTTTTCGTCTATCTGGGATGAAGTGGCCGGTAATCCGCAAATCTATCTAGCTCTTCTCCAGCACAAGAGCAGGTCTGAATCCTAGGGTAGGAGTGGGAAACGGAGACGAGACGAGACGAGACGAGAGTAAGGGCAAGGCTTCCTCAGATGTGGAGCAGCAGAGTGGAGAGAACGGTTATGTCTACTCATACCTTCATATAATGTGAAACATCTGATTCAATTGAATGTCTTTATTTAACATGTTTGTTTGTGTTTTGTGGGTGTACCCTACTGTCTATGTCTTTTTTTTACTGCTGGCAACTAAAACTGAAGTTCCCTCTTGGGAAAATAAAAGTTATTCTATTCTATTCTATTCTGCACCCCCTTCAGTATAACTGAGACATCATTCAGTGCAATCAGATCACACACAGCGAAAAATACTGGTGCACATTTAACAAGCTAGGGTGTCTCTATGAGTCCGTAGAACTCTAGGGTGTTAAATGTACCCCAGCTGTGTTAGATTTCGGCTGTGCTTTAGCTCATCCCAGTGAACATTTTTTGTGGTGAAAAAACGCCGTCAATGCGTTCCGGTGAAAACCCGGCCACATTTGGTTGAAAAGTAAAAGCTTTCCAGCCGACTAGGATGTAGTCAGGCTATATCCGGGTAAAGCCTGAGCCGTTTACGGTCAAAGCATCTCTCAACGTAGATTCCCACCCCTGTGGACGTCTAGATTCTTTAGTTTTTTTTTAACAACAGATTGCTTCCTGTGAAACTGCAATCGTAACCACCAGCTCTATGCTGTGTGATTTCCCCTGCAAGCCAAACGGAGATTCCAGGGGTGCAGTGAGAAAGTCCCTGCGGTAATCTGTCCCCTGTGACACCCACGTGAATATTCACACATCCAGTTCACGTGCTGGATTGACATTTCTTGTTATGAGTGCACGCATTCAGTGTGTATTTCGTTTCTCACAGAACTATTGTACACACAAAACAACTGCAGATAAGAAAGTTCAGGTATAGAGAGATCTTTGGTGCACTGTAGATTGCTTATTTTAATTTTCAACTGATATAATGACAGGGGCTAAAATGTACTACCGTTCACATGTAAGTTGTGGAGATAAACTGATCATTGTAAGGGGGCCTTCCTCTGAGCTCACAGCCTGGTGGCCTCCGACTGTGGGGATCAAATCTTCAGCGACAACAGTCACGAACACAAATTGGGGAATATAACATAACTGGATCTTGAGACCTTGAGTTTCAAAACCTGTGGCACAGCAAAAAATTCAGTGTAAATTTAACACTGCTGGTGTACATTGAACACCCTAGGATGTTTTATGAGTCCAGGGATAAACACCCTATGGTGTTAAATGTACACTACCATTGTTTGCTATGCGGCACTAATAAATATTGCCAATTAATAGCCTGGCTCAGAGACTGAATATCAATGAATGTGTATTTACCTGACATCACTGACAGCTCAAAGATTTTAAAATGGATCCCTGACCTGCAGCCTATTGACAGTATAGGTAGATTGATTGATTAACAGAGAAAGTCTATTTATCGAGTCAGCAGAGCTTTGGGAATACAGTCAAATCTTTTATGACATGTACATTGGCCTTGTACAGGGATACTCAAATCTGGCCCCAGAGGGTATTCTCAACCTGCTCATTATTTGATCGATTAATGCCACTGATAGGCCAGAGATTTAACTAACCTGGTGTCCCAGGTATAAATCAGTCCTGATTAGAGGGGAGGAATGAAAGCCAGCGGCACTAATGGCCCTGAGGGCCAGATTAGAGTATCCCTGGTGCAGTATGTAAAAGTCAACATCTTAAATATGCTAGAAAATATTCTGTGATAAGAACCACTTTCTAATATTGATCCATGCACCTGTCAATCATTATTCCCTTATGGTTCAATTACATTTCCCAAAACAACATCAGGATTATTCCACATTAACTGCTTTCAACTGTGGAGTGGACCTGGGGTCTTGACCTATGGCTTGTGAATTTGAGTGAATATGATATTGAAGTGCTTATTTTACCTTGAGGCTGATTTTCTCATGAGATATAATATTTCAAACAAAGATTTTTTGCAGCATAAATTGTTGCTATTACAAAAATAGCCTCTTAATAGTATGATTTCTTTCACAATAGTCATATACAGTATATCTGAGGCTGCTTCTACACTTCTTGTTGGAGGTATTCCATGTGCTAATAATGGCTGCTCTGCTGACCAATGGTATTCAGGGAAGAGGATGATGATATGCTAATGAGATGCTAATGAACCAAAGAAGATACACCCATAGCATGGATAGTCAAATCTAGACCTTGAATCCAAATCCGGCCCTGGTTTTCTTTCTCCCAGGTAATTAACTAAGCAATTAGTACGACTGATTGGCCAGACTGTCTTGACTCCCTGGTAAAGGGAGGGTGGAAAACCAGCAGTTCTTGGACCTCAAGGACCATGATTTGAATACCAGGTATCTATAGCATCTGTCAAAATTAGAATGTACTCAGTCGTACAATTTGAACCTGTACTTACAATGTGTGTTTTGTAAGTATTCATAATTCATATTTTCCATCCACCCATCCATGTAAGTTGTAGCCTGTACCTCACAGCTGCCTACAGGTGTGAAGTAAGAGTGGAATAACTGTCTTCTTGGTAATAATCCATCAGTTTGATTTCCATTTCATTACGCTGAATACATTCCTAACAGATTGACATGTTTTGACATGTGCCGCTGATGATTGCGCAGATTGCCTTTGCTTACCGATATAATTGCATACCCACAATCCTCTGCTCTCCAGACGGGCACTAAATCTATGTAACACAGCTGAGTGAGAGCTGCTGAAAGCGCCGTCGCCATATTGGCCAGGTGTTTTTCCGGGTTCTTTTCCAAAGTCATCCATTTTATAACTGATGCGTGCATTGCGGCGGCTGTGTCGTTTTCCATTTCAGTTTAAACCCTTTAAGCATCGTGATGAAATTTGTGAAGAAATTAGTTTCAGTTCTTTCTGGCCACTCTTCTCCTTAGCAGGGCTTAGCCGGTTAGATGTAGACGTAGTTTTTGGCCAATACATTTGCTCTCTTCTGCGATGAACATTAGTAATGTAAGGAAACCCCACGGTTGACCTTTGACCTTGAACATGCTTTCTCCTGATCACTGTTCCACACTGCAGCCCGTGATGTACAGAACATTTGCTTTGATGGTACTGGGCTAATTTGATGATCAAGCTAACAATGGATCCAGTTAAGCTCTACCTAGCGTCTCTTTCTCTCTCTCTACCTCTCACTCTCTCTGTGTTTCCCTCTTTATTACCGTGGCACAAATCTTACAAAGTGTGCTAACGAACAGAAAGGTCAGTGTAGAAAATAGAAGATGCAAAACTAATTTGCAATTGCAATCATTTTTAAAAACATAATGCGAAGAGTCGTTTTCTCCCCCTTTCTCTCCGGCATTCTTACTGCTTCCCACACATTAGCCACTCACTATGGGGCTAGCGATACAGCTCTGTCTCCCTGAAGGGACCAGCTGTGTATTACCCAAACGCCCAAGCCGCTAAACTCATAAACTGTCTGTTCCCAGCTTTAATTACTGATCAGCAATACCAAGTCCACGCAATTCCCTGTCCTCAGCCCCCCCCCCAACCCTCCATTTCCTCCTCACACAACTAAATACTCACTGCGGTTCCTCATCTGCATTCTAGTTACACTGTTATGAGATCCAATTATATTCATGCTGTAATTTTGCCTGGTGACGTTTTTGCTGCTTGAGATAACTTTTTTTTTTGGGTTCAGTATTTTTGTTCCATGTTAAATGAAAATTAACTCCTGTGTGTAAAAGGGATATTTGTCACAGAAAGCATTTTCCTCATGAAACGTATTAATTAAAATATGCATCAAGCCCATCCTAAGACGCACGTGTAAATAATGTATTAGATAACAGAACAGAGGCCGTCTCTGGCCTGGTGTTGGTATCTAACGCTCCGATTGGCTGGTTTATTAATGATTTTATCCTGATCTTTCTTTATAGACGCCCAGGTTTCGTCTTGGCGGCGGTTTACTCTCCATCTGTCGATTCCTTTTCCGTTTGCTGCAGTCACACTTGAATTTCCAGTGATTTGGAAAAGGGCTAAAAGCTTTTACTCCCTGTGAAAATTGCATACAGTACGGCAGTATGTGCAGCTAGATGCTTCCTAACTGTGTCAAATGGTTTGGATTAGTCAGCCGTTGAGGCCTTTCATTGCCTCTCGCATTGAGTTGTTTTTGATAATAGGCATTTCCTCAGATTCATGCAAATATTCAGCTTTCACAACAACCCTGAGGGAAGCAGCTATTTTTTGATGTTTTTCTCTTTCCTTATCAGACTGTAAGCTAAGTGGCGTTTGGGACTGGAATAAATACAAAACAGAGGGCTAAGCTCAAAAGGTACTTTTGAAATAAAATAACATTCATTAGCAGTCCTGCTAAGGCCTCAAATGGGCCTACGGTTTCATGTTTTTTTGGGGTTTTTTTTTTTGGCCCACCACCACCCCCATAACGGTTTCATGTTTGTGTTAAGGCTGTGTAGTCCTTCGGTCTGTTGTAGGGACCCTAGGATTCCGTTCTCGCGGAATCGCGGGATTGACGTTCAAGAACGGAAACTCGGCTTTTGCACAGAATTTATTGATTTCTTTTTTCTTCTTCTTTTGGTCAGAAGGTTTCCAACGAGCAGGATTTATTCATTTATTAACGCACTGTACGTGTCCTTCAAACCTATTAGAAAGTGGGGAGGGTGGGAATAAACATCTTATTGGCAGCTGGCTAAACCAATTACCCTAAATAAGGCTTCTACCGTTAAGCCCATTGTCATTCACTGCTGTCGGCATGGCACCCCCACCACTCAAAACATGTACAGTATCCTCAGAGGTTGGAGCAAAGGCATTTAAGGACAGCCTTTGCTCACATTCGATCGATCACATAAGAGTAAGCACTATTAATGATAGTCTCACAAGCAAGAAGCACATTGCTAATGAAGATGCTAGGCTCAGAAGCACATTGCTAATGAAGATGCTAGGCTCAGAAAGCACATTGCTAATGAAGATGCTAGGCTCAGAAAGCACATTGCTAATGAAGATGCTAGGTTCAGAAAGCACATTGCTAATGAAGATGCTAGGCTCAGAAGCACATTGCTAATGAAGATGCTAGGTTCAGAAAGCACATTGCTAATGAAGATGCTAGGCTCAGAAAGCACATTGCTAATGAAGATGCTAGGCTCAGAAGCACATTGCTAATGAAGATGCTAGGCTCAGAAGCACATTGCTAATGAAGATGCTAGGCTCAGAAAGCACATTGCTAATGAAGATGCTAGGCTCAGAAGCACATTGCTAATGAAGATGCTAGGCTCAGAAGCACATTGCTAATGAAGATGCTAGGCTCAGAAGCACATTGCTAATGAAGATGCTAGGCTCAGAAGCACATTGCTAATGAAGATGCTAGGCTCAGAAGGACATTGCTAATGAAGATGCTAGGCTCAGAAAGCACATTGCTAATGAAGATGCTAGGCTCAGAAGCACATTGCTAATGAAGATGCTAGGCGTAGAAGGACATTGCTAATGAAGATACTAGGCTCAGAAAGCACATTGCTAATGAAGATGCTAGGCTCAGAAGCACATTGCTAATGAAGATGCTAGGCTCAGAAGCACCTTGCTAATGAAGATGCTAGGCTCAGAAGCACATTGCTAATGAAGATGCTAGGCTCAGAAGCACCTTGCTAATGAAGATGCTAGGCTCAGAAGCACATTGCTAATGAAGATGCTAGGCTCAGAAGCACATTGCTAATGAAGATGCTAGGCTCAGAAGCACATTGCTAATGAAGATGCTAGGTTTAGAAGCACATTGCTAATGAAGATGCTAGGCTCAGAAGCACATTGCTAATGAAGATGCTAGGCTCAGAAGCACATTGCTAATGAAGATGCTAGGCTCAGAAAGCACCTTGCTAATGAAGATGCTAGGCTCAGAAGAACATTGCTAATGAAGATGCTAGGCTCAGAAGGACATTGCTAATGAAGATGCTAGGCTCAGAAAGCACATTGCTAATGAAGATGCTAGGCTCAGAAGCACATTGCTAATGAAGATGCTAGGCTCAGAAGCACATTGCTAATGAAGATGCTAGGCTCAGAAGCACATTGCTAATGAAGATGCTAGGCTCAGAAGCACATTGCTAATGAAGATGCTAGGCTCAGAAAGCTAAGGTGAAGGAAGTCACTCACCACTGTACTTCAATCGTCAATGCTGCGCAGACAAAGTTTTGGTTATTAAAAACATTAAAATATATTATTTGCTCTTCTTGATTTAACTCACCACAAGTTTGCATTATTATATACCTACAGTATATTTCAAGGTAGTTTGTGAATGAAACGGGTTAAAATGGCAATTGGCCAGGCTTCTTTATTGGGTAAAACTGGATGCAAAAAAATATGGGTGATGGATGCTATGGAAATCTTATATTTTGTCTGCTTTTTCATTTTAATATTTAGTTTGTACTCTATAGGAAAGGCTTTCCACAAAAACAGAATATAAATGTAAGATAGCACACTCAGCTAGAGTGAGACACTCCACAGCCCTGGGGCTACCAGTGGGAGGGTTTTTCTTGGCATTGTTTTTCTTGGCACACCTTCTCTCTGTCCTCCAGCAAGAATGTCCTGGGTTCAAATCCAGGCCAGGGGCCTTCCTGTGTGGAGTTTGCATGTTCTCCCCATGTCTGCGTTTCCGGGTTTCCTCCGGGTACCCCGGTTTCCTCCCACAGTCCAAAGACATGCAGGTTAGGTTAATTGGAGACTCTAAATTGCCCGTAGGTATGAGTGTATGAGTGAGTGGTGTGTGTGTCCTGCGATGGGTTGGCGACCTGTAAGGGGGTTATTCCTGCCTCTAGCCCAATGCATGCTGGGATAGGCTCCAGCCCCCCTCACCCTGAACAGGAATAAGCGGCTCACTCTAAAAAAATATATATAGCTGTGCTGTATTAAAGGGTGGGGGTTTCAAATGAATTGGACTAACCATGTGATGCGGTATTTTACAAAACGGATGGTCCTGTGATGTCGTGTTGAGGAACTATAATTAAAGCCAGAGAAGTGCTGATGTTCATAATTAATCTCTAATATGGTTGTGTATTGCAGTTTTTATTTATTCTTAATTTTTATTTTTACAACCAGGATCAAGGAAATTGTCTTTTCAGATTGTATAAATAAGGACAAATCCACAATTCATTAATTTGAACATTTCTTTTGAAAATTTGTATTATTTTAGACTGTGAGCAAATAGAAATGACCTTCAGTAAACCTCAGTTGGGAATAGTTGGAAATGAAGAAAATTGTAATAGTCTATTTTCACAATGGAAAATGAAGGGGGAAAAGATCGCACAATGCACATTTCAGTGGAGCACAAAAAGCTTAAATGTGATTATCTAAATGTCCTTCCGATTGCATTTTTAACAATATTCCAAAAGCACGTAAGGTTTGAATGCCGGGGCCATTTTCACATATCCAATGCTGCACTCTAAGGGCTAATATTTGAAAGGTTTTATATAAAAGTATAAAACTTTGCTAGCGATAATGTGCTCTCTTCTGTCGTCTCATTCGTAGTTTCAATTATCTTTTCCTCCTGCCGAGTCTTTAGAGACCTACAGTCCCCCTCAAAACCAGTCGTGAAACGATGAGCGTTTTTTTTCTGGAACGGCTTCCAGCCCATGTGACTTCTTATGCATTTATTTTTCACACTTGTCCCCTTATTCTCATTTTAAGCCTTTAACCCTTTTAGGTGTGAGGTCACAAATGTGTGATTAGAACGCTCTTAACTGAAACATTCTAATGCTGACGTAACAATCACTAATGGCAATGGAGTTCTAGAACACTGACTTAGAATAAAAACATTTAAAAAAAAACCTGCTCTTCAAAGGGTCAAAGAGATAGCTATTTCACTGTCTCATTACCAATGACAACACCGGCAGGTTGGAGAGGTCATTAAAAAGCTGCCAGGGCACTCTGGGATATAAACAGTGGCTCCAGCCCCAGACAATGCGCCCCTGGTGCTGTAATGGCGTGAGACGTGTTGTCATCGTAGCCTCACTGGCCATATCGTGCTCTTACAGCCGTTATTATGACCACTTTTTATTTCACATGCTCCAGCAGGTCACCTCACAGGTTTTAAATTGTGGTGTATGGTCAAGTTTTCCATTCTTCAGTATTATAGAGATAATGTGCTCTCTTCTGTCTTGTGCAGTTTAAATTGTGAATATAGTCAAGTTTTCCATTCTCCATTTAAAGAAATTCTTTCACTTAGTCTTTTCTAATGACCTGCATCAGGTTAATGAATGGGAAATCATGTACTGTTATGAAAGGGCTTCTGAGCCCCTTCATTTTGGTTTATTCTTCAAAGGTCAGTGCAGTGAGTGAAGCGATCTTACTAGATTTACTGTTATTTCAGGCCGATGCACGTCTTTGTCCTTTGGCTGGGCAGACTGCAATGCACTGCAATGTATTGCAATGGGCCTTATGGAAGATTGTATTTAACGGGATTATATTAGAAATTCATGTTTTATGACTGTTCTGAAGAACAGCAACAGGTGGTAAAGCTGAGAATGAGTAAATTATTCAACAACTCTTCCTTCTTGGTTGCATTCATTTCTTCCACTGAATATGTACTGTGTCTTTTTTTCATTAAGATCACTTGGCAGCTTTGCGTGAATCTAGGGATCACTATAGTATATTGTAACAAAGTGCTTTATTAATTTATTGAGATGTCTTGAAGGTCAACATGCAAATTTCTGTTTGGAGGCAACAAATGCAAATTGCAAATGTGATGTAAAGTACGATAAATATATATCAAATCTACAGGAATATTACTGATAATATTTTTTTCCTACCAAATTAATGATCGGTTTCAATGTCATAAGCACAGCCCAACAATGACAGTGTCCATGTTTATCAGTTATCATCACAAACTAAAAATAGTGAACACCTCTTAGATATGAAGCCACAGTAGGGCAGAATAAGATTGAGAATCAGAATGGCCATGAGACTTGTCTGACAGGAATTTTGCAGCATAAGTTTTTTTAAATCCCCCCATGTGTTTGCTGACCAGCACTGTGCAAGAAGTTTCAGAGGAGTAAAAACTCAGTAAAACTGAGCGAATAGGAATGGTATCAAGTCATTCTTCACTCGCAGGAATATCTAACACATTGTATTTTTTGTGCATTCTTAGTGCTTTATTAGGTGAATGTTCATAATGGTGTTGTTTCTAAATAATCTGAAGGGATATGGGATTAATTTCTTTACAGTGAAACTGGTTTTCCAGTTGTAAATAAATTTTTTCAATTGATTTCAGTGACATGATAAAAGCATCCCACACAAGAATGACAGAAAATGCTGAAAAGCTGTCTCCTAGTGAAGTGTGGGGCTCGCAAATGATTTGGAATAATGGCTCTGCAGGCATCATCCGCTAACACAACAGCATTTATTAACAAACTGGGCGGCAGTGCGACATTCTGTTAAGCTGAAGCCAGAGGACCACAGAGTAAGGTGCTTAACCTGAAACGCTTCAGTAAATATATTCAAGCTGTATAAATAGGTATGTCAAAATAAAAAGGTGAAATAAATTGTAATGTAAAAATCGAATGATAATGAGCTTGAACTCGCAACCCTCTTCTCGGTCGAGTCCCTGTAGCCTCGCGATGTCGTCACTTTCTTCTCAAAATTGGCTGCACTATGGAGTAAATTTCAGCAGTCGAATTTGGGCGAGCTGTTGGCGGTAAAAATTAAATTACTGCAGGTTTTAGCACCAAAGATATAATGAGGAAGTGCTTAAAAACACAGTGAGCTGAAAAGCTGCCAAGCTCAGCCCATTCAATGTGTATTCTTCAATATCTACCTTTGTAGCTATATGCATTATTTATTGCATTGCGTGTTTTCATTTGTTTGATGGAATGCACTACTATATAAAATACATAGACCCTGCAAGATAATTTAATTGGGAACATCACACACAAGAGCATTTATGGCAAGAGTTATTGAAAAATGTATTGAGCAACAAAATAAACTAGATTAACAATTCCTGAAGAAATCGTAGGTGTGTTTGCTTCGCAGTGGTATCAATTGCTGGAAATTGTATAGAATGATGGTAATAGGCTATGGTATAGTGTGAGATGGTAAATAAAAGATGGAAATGGTATGAAGTGGTAATGCGGTATAAAGGGATCTAAAGAAGGTGAAAGTGTTAAAATATGGTGATGTATTTTGTGGTAAGTAGTCTAAAGAACCTGGAAGTGATACAAAGAAATAATGAATTGTGATGAAAGCACAAAAAAGTAATGTCAAATCATCTGGGATAGTATTATTTGGTCATAACAGTGTTGTAGATGAAGGCATTGTGATGTCATAAGCAGTGTAATATGTTACAGCATCCACATTCTATTGCATCGATTTCAAAACGTGCCCATTGACTCCCATTCGTTTTTTTGTTGATAAAAGGTAAATTATCTGGAAAAGTGTATATGGTATAAAGGTAAAATGTAATAGCAACCTGGAGGGGGTATAAAGGTATAATATGAGGTATGATTGGTGTTGATACTGTAGGAGGAGATAGGTTCTCAAAAATCGGCAGGATAATAATAAGTATGGTGAATAACAATAGGTGTGGTTTCACAACCACACCTAACAATTACCAGTGAACAATGGTATGAGCCTCGTCTACATCTATTCCCAACCTATTCCCTCCCTGGGGGTTGAAAAGTTTTTACTTGATCTTCCGCAGATAAATAAAAAGGCGGAGAAAAATAAAATAATGGGCATTTTCAGAGCCAATGTTCCAAACTGTGTCTTGACAGTAAACAATTTTTTTTTTTGTTTTGTTTCTGGCCGTTTTCTTTGATAAGTGGAGCAGATTGTTAATAGAAACAGCCAAGAGTACAGAGTTCCCATGACCCTCACATACACAAGCAGAATTGAACACGGTGCAATGCAGTAGCTAGCTGTCCTTTTAAAAAGAAAAAGCACCTGTGTTCACAGATGTGGCATACGGAAGGTCAGGGCCAGGGCAGGCCCACGTCTCTCAGAGCCCCTCCCTACTGCTGCTGTCAGCCTCCCAGCACCTTTGTGGCACGCCGCCTCACTGCTGGGCCCGCTGACCTTGGCTATCCTTCAGCCGCCTCTGAGAGAAAGCGTTGATACTCGGCGTTAATTGAACTTTCCGCTTCCTGCCGCATATCGTCGGGACCCAAAGCACCAATTGGTTTTTGTCCCGATTAGGTATGTTCAAAGCCAAATGGATATGAGTTTAATTTGGCACTGCAAGTCCCCACCCATTAAATGCATATACATTCCTCAGGATGTCAGATTAATACGCTATAAGTTGCCTCTAAACTGTACTCTGTAACTGCATTCTATGCAATTTAACTTCAACTCTCAATGATTCATTGAATGAAACCTTTATTTTATACTTTATTTTAGTCTGTTTATTTTAATCAAGCTATTCACACATTTGCGCTTTTTTCTATTTACATTATCATATTGAATCTATGCTCCAATGATTTTAAAGCAAGGCTTTCGGTTCCACTTCACTACGACTCTTAATGCCGAACGGCAGCTCAAAGCTGGTCATATTACCGAAGAAGTGATCCAAACAAGCAGAATAAACAAAGTAACTCCAGAGCTAAATTGCTCTGGAGCTATTTGGTCAGAATGTCTCGATAACCCAAATAAACCCCCCCCCCCCCCCCCCCCCCCCCCCATGAATATTAATTGCCTTTTTCTGAATAAGAGATTTCAGCTGTACACTGCAAAAAAACAAATCATAGCAAGCATTTCAATCTCATATTTAGACTTTAGAATCTTATTTCTGTTACTTTTTTTGCTAAATAAAACAAACTGTCTGCCAGTGGGGTGAGAAGTAAAAAGTAACTTAAAACAAGCTAATATTTTCCAGTTTTTAGGAAAAAATATATGATTTTAAGTCTCATTACAAGACTAAAACACTTGTTAAGGCTGCTCCCGAAACTCAGTAAAAGGTACCATCCATCCATCCAATCAATATGGGACATTTTGGCAACGCACCAACCAATCAAAGGATTCAAAAGGAGCATTAAAGGGAAGTTAAAATATGTAAAGAAAATCTTACAGAAGCATATGGCCCAGTAATGAACCAGCTGTCTTTGCATGAAGGCAGAAGGCTATTCCTGTGGCCCTGGTTTGATTCAACGCCCCTTGAGAACCCCCCACCCCCGCCCCCTGCCCCCCCCCCCCCTCGCGTTCCCTGATGTGACGGATCTGGCGCGGAGCTGCATACATATTTGCTGCAGAAGGCTCCCCCTAAGCCGAGGTTAACAACCCCATGCCTAAGAGCACTGCAGCAATTAATCATATGAATACCTCTTTATCCTGAGCTGTAACAAATGACATTAACAAATTTAAAATCAAGAGGAAACAACTAGTACCTGAGCCTTTGGCACACATGGTCAGTCAGTCAGATTCATACTCCTTCTTCAGAATAGAAGGAGAAGGAGGCACTTATTTTGTGCACGGGACCATTAATATTGACAGCCCCATCGAAGCAGTTTCAATGAGGGTGTGTGGGGTGATATGCATTTTGTAGGTAATCTATTTTACATATGTAGGATCCAGTAACACATGCCGTGAGTGGGAAGATGGTGAGAATCGTACCCTAGCTAATCATCAAGTACATGTTAATCACTGTTTCCTGTTTATATAACGGAACATTATCTGACTGGAACAGTGTAACTCAACGGAAAATCAACCAATAATCAATATTTGCTTGAAGGGATATAATAATCTGTTTTTTTCTGTAGCACTTTCTCTCATTATAGTGCATAAGGGAATAAAGAAAGCAGACAGATTGTTTGCGTGGAGCTTACTGAGTGCGTGCAGTGTTACCTGCCTGCCAGATTAACCCCTGTTGTGACCAGTGCATTTCCACTACGACACCCCATACGTCCTGCAGACTGCAAGGGGTGTGTGTAAGATCGTTCGTAAGGCGTCCTGCGACCGGCGCCGTCGACCACCTGTCCGACACCCGCCAGCGCAATCCCTGTAGGCCTACGCCAAGTACACTTCCGTCCCTGTAGGTCACCGAAAAGGGAATTCTAGCGGAGGATGAGAGAAAAACAAAAACCCCGTTTCACCCTGCGGTGAATCCCCGCCTCGTTCTTTCTCGGTTTATCGACTTTTCGGGATTTATCAGAAGCTCTGTTGCGCGTCTGCCGCCCTGCAGGTGAGAGCGCTCGGGGGGCTGCCGCAGAGGCTCCGGTAGGCTGGCTGGCTGGCTGGAGGGAGGGAGGGAGGGATGGGGAAGGAGAGCGAATAGAGAGAGAGCAGCCCTGGGGAACCTCACATCAAAAGAGCCGGCGCAGATTGGCATCGGAGTGGAAAAAACCGGGGGAGTAAACCGTGGCAGCGATGGTGACGGGAGCCCCAGGCGATGGCGCAGGACCATAGAGTTCACAGACTGAGAGCGTTAGCAGGATTTATTCCTATACTGCCAAACACAGACAAATCACCCAGAGGCTGCTGTTTACAAGACGCAACTGCAGTGTACAGGCTGTAACCTGAAATTCTGTTGTAACAGCCCAGACGGCACTCTGTCGCTCTCCGTCTGCGGGAGATAGTCGCCACGTCGCTTGGAGGTAGTTTGCCCATTGGGAAAATGTTTCCGCTACGTTGCCTGCTACTCTGCAACGGAATCGGATAACTTCTTAAAGGAATCAACCATTATGTCTATTATGAATTTCTGTCCGAGGTTGAGGTTTGATCAATGGAATAGGGAAAACGAAGTTGTTCAGTCTCTGTTGACTGGCTGTTGAGCATTAGTTTTCTATTCTAAGGCTTGTGATTGGTGAAGGCCCTGTGACTAACAGTATCAATGACCAGTTTCCATTGGCGTCCGCCCTCTGTCCTTTTTACTTCCCCTTCTTGGCTTCACAATGGATTTCTGTGAACCTGATTTTTACATGCAGTGCAGCGAGCTAATTTCAAAATTGAGAATCTTCGCTCAGCAGTCAGCATTAGCATACATTATACAGATGCACACCATGGTTTGGACTGGAGAAAGCCATTTCCCAAAGAGGGGTGCATAAAATGAAGATTATAATAAACACTACTTCACTAAGATTTATTTGTAGTGCGATAAAATTCTCTAATACAGTAAAAAAAAGGGGGGAGAACTTAAAAGAATTAAAGCAGTGTATAAAGGTTGACATTTTAAATATAAAATGCTGCCTGACACATCTGCTTTGGAATAAACAGACAATTGAAACTGCACTTCATTTCAAAGCTCAGATTTATATTCCTGGCAAAAGCCCTCACAAAATTCCCAGCCACCCGCAGCGATGCAGGCACCCATTCTCAGTGCCATTGACAGGATAATTGCCTCTGCTCTACAGAGAGCCTCTCTGAGACGGCGTGCAGGGGAAGTGTAATTTTGCGGGACAGGGGCCACACGAGGCCCTAGAGGAGCCTCGGAGTCTGAAGCGCACGAATACCGTCACATGACATGGGTGCAATGTGCACATTACCAGAGTGCTGAAATCACTGGTGCCCCGGATGCACCGAGTCCGTTTGTTTAATCGATTTACCCAGACAAAGATTGTGCAGCATATTATGCTGAAGGCAATGAGCTGTTTTGTAAGAAGGGAGAGTGATGCTTTGGCTGAAAATCATAGACTCTCTGAATTGCCGTTCCTAAATGGTAAATTTGAATGCACTGGGACACACAATACTAACATCTCAAATCTAAACATGAAGAATGTTGTGCCTTTGCAAACGGATCACAAAATGGTTCCATCTCCCAAAGCAAAAAATACTAAAATGCACAACCTGGAAATTTTTTGTATTTAATTTATTGTGGACAAATTTTACCCTTGCCTTTGATCATTTTCCTCTCAAACAAGCTTTACTGTCTGATGCAGTCATTGCTGTTACTGTCTGATGCAGTCATTGCTGTTACTGTCTGATGCAGT
>CM056378.1:12037488-12237582 GCA_029718625.1 Synaphobranchus kaupii
TATGTAGCAAAAATGAGAAATTAACTTTCTGACTTCTTACATCCATGTCACCTTCCCACATTGGCGTATAACCTCATTGATTTCTGTTCCATTTGAATGCATTATAATTCTGTACATGAATTGGTCGCAATGCTAAAGAAATCCAGGGGACAGCTGCTCAAGGAGCTCAGGGCCAGAAGATTTCATTTTACATTAATGTTTTATCTTTCATTTGTAAACTCGGCACATTTGAAAAAAGAGGGCTCTTGTCCCTCAAAGTGTCTCTCGCGAGTGTAAATAAAGGTCGAATGAATGAATGAATGAATGAACCTTTACTTATAAATACATACAGATCTTAATTTGTTCTTCACATTGACACTTTGGGAAGTGTTGTCTGTAAAATAGGTTTTTCAAATAGATATTTCTAACACATTTCAAATGGCTTATTTCTTTCAGTAAATTTATATTGTTTATCATTGAACTAAATGTTAAAAATGACATATTTAATATCACTCCATTTCCAACTTTTATTGATAAGTCTTATAGTCTTATGTATTAATGTGGCTGAGATTAGGAATATGGTAAGTTTTAGGGGTGGGACAGGGTTTGGGTTATGTTCAGCAGCTTGGTTTTGTTTTGGGAAAACTCAATTTGTTCACCTGTTGAGGTAAAACTTGAGCCATATTTTTTGGTGAACAATATTTTTTTCATAACAAAATACTTTTCCATGTAAATATGAGTGTTGTGAATGAAGTGCGTATTGCAAGTTCTGTCAGGAAACCTGCTGCAGCCGACCATTGGATGGCTAGCACCCACGCGTCCCACACTCAACCAATCACATGCACACACCTCTAATGGCACACGCCCTTTTTAAAACCAGGAATCAAACCTCCCTGTGCTGCATTTAAATACATGAGTTGTCCTGACAGACATATTGTTCTCAGCATATTTTAAATATATCTTAGATATCATTTGGATTATACTCGGGAGTTCTCATTAGGTTTAGTGGAACAGTTAGTTTTTCGTTTTCGGATAACCCAAAGCACTGAGGCCCCAGGCCTAAGGCATTGGCCTAGGCCTTACAGTGAGTCACTGGCAGAATTAACAAAGCTTTGAATTTACAGATTTTTTTAAAATCCAGATTTTTTTCAAAACTAACTATCCCCTGTAATCTTAATTAAGATGTCAGAGCAATTTCAAGACAGGCTAGAAATATGCAAAAGGAAAGTTAGTGTGATGGGTTCAGGATACTTGCTGTGTGCCCATTCTC
Organism: Synaphobranchus kaupii; assembly: GCA_029718625.1. Lineage (NCBI taxonomy): Eukaryota > Metazoa > Chordata > Actinopteri > Anguilliformes > Synaphobranchidae > Synaphobranchus > Synaphobranchus kaupii. Next base: position 12,038,738 of record CM056378.1, read on the forward strand.
TGGTATTTGTATTTGGTATGTATTTAGGCCTAGAATTGTTATCACATCTGTAGAATTTCTTCACTGCAGTAGACACAGACCTAGAGTATTTTGCTCTAAAACCATTGCCTGGGGCCATTTGTTGAAGTAACATAAGGTAAGGTTTGACATGAGAAATTGCATTCATTCAACTTGTTCGGCTAAGTCAGATGCGCACTTTGTAATGCCAAATTTTGGGTTTTTACTTTAGCTATTTTTGATTGGTCAAACTATTCATTAGGTATTTGTGATTGACCAAACTATGTCATACAACATTGCCCACACTTTTTAAAATACAACAAGAGTCCCATACATTCTACTTTTAAATCACGTTCATTCAACCACCAGCTCCGAAGCTAAACACCATTTTGTGAACTCTAAGCTCTCCTGTATGAGCTTGTATTGTCCATTTCAATATGGCCTGACATTTTTTTATTTAATGTTCATATGGTGCTTTCTTGAATATCTGCTATTGCAATTTTCTGAAAGGGGTTTGCCATTAGTCCCCTGAATGAACCAATCTCCCTCCAACATTCTGGGGGAAAAAGGCATGTACTTCTCAATTTGCACAGCATTTAATGCTGCTTGCATTGTGCATTTCCAAAATTCACAGAGGCCTTTTCCCTTTCAGTCATTCTTGGCAGAGGAGAAACCCATTATGGATTGTCTATTGACGCAAAATAATTGCGCTGCGCCTCACAACTGAATTACGCAGAGTCGCACAAATGCACTTAGTCCATTTTATTTATTAACCCACGCCATGTTAAAGTGTTCCCACTCCTATTGAGAGATACATGGCTCCGCTTCTGCGCCAGACGTTAGCCTTCCGTAACAGTGCGTAATCAATGAGAGACTAATCAATATGCTTTCTCCCTCCGTCATTGGCTCCGGGAGGTCACAATGTTTCTTCCTCTCATTTCACTACTGAAATGGGCTAAAATCCCATAGTTATAACTATTGTGAATGCAAAAGTCAAGTCTGTGTTTTACAATCAGCAAAGGAACATTTTAACTCTGGTCCGGACGTCAATAGCTTCTTAAATAGTCTTACCGCAGTGTGGTTTTAAACTGCAGCTTAAATCCAGACGGAGAACTTAAGACTGAGCCAATTTTCAAACAGAGTTTTATGTTTCTGTGTATTTATGTGTCCTCTGCTTGGAATATGTTGCAGAAGGACTTAAATATTACGCACTTAGCTTCATTAGATCTTTTAAAATCTAAAGTAAGAAAAATGGAGGCAGAATCACTAGGCTGTCATTGTTTTAATTAACCTTTTTACTCACTTGTATTTTGGAAAACTTGTATTTTACATTATGTTTATGTTGTGTTTGTAGTCAAATAGTTGTGATATTGTTTTTGTATAACTACTACTGTTTTTATTTATGCTGCTGCCTGTCTTGTCCAGGTCTCTCTTGAAAAGAGATGTATAATCTCAATAAATCTCCCTGGTTAAATAAAGCTTAGTAACAAACACTGACAGGAGGCCTTGCCTGCGCTCTATGTGGACTTTATTGGAATAATTAATATTTGTTTTTCTAATTTCCAAACACCCACCCTTCTGTCTGCTAAATTCAGCTTCCTCACTCAGAAAAACTGTGAGTCAAAAAACCCCGGCTGAGAGTTTCTCACAATTTCGGACAATAGCTGTATGCTGAGAACTGTGGTGACGTTATTGTGGTGTGGTAACTGTGGTGACAGTATTCACAAGGGCAGAGTGAGCATGGTATGACCTACCCCTGTGTGGAAATAATCCCTGCTTTCAAAAAAAAAAAAAAAAAAAAACAAGTGTAAATTTTTATTATACCTTGTGGCGAAATTTGTTTGGATTTTTTTTGTCACACAAAGAGAGATATTTCATAAACATTTCACATTTACTGTAAACCTTTTAAGCCACCACTGCCGTTCATTTTCAGTGTTTCTGTATGAATATGTGTTTGTATTGCCTACATTTGTGCTAATGGAACACACGCACACACACACTGCATATGTATAGCCAGGATAATTACACACACTTTGATATAATTCTTAGCTCTCTTTGATGAGAACTCAAGCTGTCTGTTGAATGGCATCATCAGATTAATATCTGTGCAACAGCGCATCTGCGTTTTCTAAATGAAACCATGAAAGCGTGGAAAATTAAACTGGAGCACCAACTGTGACCCTCCCACCCCTGTCTACCCACCCCATGTGACCATCCCGCCCCTGTCTCCCCACCCCTTGTGAGAAATATTGCTTGAAGGACCAGTATCAGGAAGGAAAGAGATTGAAAGTTTGATTACAGTTTTTCTCAATCGCTTGGATGCATTTCTGGAAACTCTAACCTCATTCTCTTAACAGTGCCTCAAAACCCCACACCATTACAGTTTTTTTTGATTGCATAAACACTAAAATCAAAAGTATTACACAATTATCAAAACCTTACACTCAAGGAGCAAAACATCGGCCCAGATTTGCACCACTATAAGCACAATGTCAGCCTCACACTTTTTGCAAAACAATACACACAGTGATTTGCAAAACACTAAACACACTTGTATACATTAGACACAGAAGTATATCATGATGTCACTTCCTTGCAATTCCAAAGCACTGACTGTCAAATTACCACACATATGAGCCAATTGGTTAAACACAGCCATCATGTGCGCAAACACATGATTGCTTAATTGTAGACACACCAATCAGGTTTAAGCACTATAAAAAAGCAGCAGGTGAGTTCACCTGTCTTCAACCAAAATGGAAGGAGTCAGAAAAAGAAGAGTGAGGGTGAGAGGGGGAATCCACGGAGGAGGAGAAGGAGGTAGAGGAAGAGGAAGACCTGAAGCAGGAGGAGAACGTGCTCAAAGAAGAAGAGGACCAAATTTATCAAATGAAAACACTAGTTGACCATGTCGTGAACCACGGATTGACGCTGAGGGACGCTGGACTAGGAGTTCAGCCAAATCTTAGCAGATATACAGTGGCATCTGTCATTAGGACATTTCAACAAGAAAACAGGTTAAAAAAAATCAGGTTCAAATGAAACAACTTTATCGAGTGCCTTTTGAGCGGAATTCAGAGAGGGTCAAACAGCTGCGGCATGAGTATGTGGAGGTATGTATTGTTCACTTTAGCACTGTGATGTTGCATACTGCACACGTAACCTTTTTACATGTAAATTTACTGTATACTAGATCTATGCTGAACTACACAATCTTGTCTTTCACTGTATTTCAGAGAGTTTTACAGATGGATGCTGAGGAAATCAACCTCACAAAAGCAAGAAGGAGAGGCAGAAATATCATTGGCCACAGGGCTATAATCAATGTTCCAGGGCAACGTGGGGGTAACATCACCCTTTGCGCTGCCATTACACAGAATGGGGTCCTCCTCCGTCATGCCAATATGGGCCCTTACAACACACCTCACATTATCACATTTTTGGACCGATTGCACAACATCGTCACAACAGTAAACCAAACGCACCAGATGCAATACATTGTCATCTGGGACAGTGTCATTCCACCGCTCTGCTCTGGTCCAGAACTGGTTTCAACACCATCCACAGTTTACAGTACCGTTTCTAAACCCAATCGAAGAGTTTTTCTCGGCATGGCGGTGGAGGGTTTACGATCTCCGGCCCCAGGCTCAGGTACCCCTCATTCAGGCCCTGGAGGAGGCCTGTGACCAAATCGATGCCGCAGCTGTGCAAGGATGGATTCGACATTCAAGACGGTTCTTCCCACGTTGTCTTGCCAATGAGGATATCGCCTGTGATGTTGATGAAATTCTCTGGCCACATCCAGCTAGGCGAAGAGATAATGTCTAGTATTTTCTGTACTGTATTTTCAGTTTTTTTCAAATTTTTTTTTTTACTGTAATTGTAACCTGTATTGGATACAGTATTTTATGTTTGTCTGATATTTGCTGAGCTTACAGTGTTATGCACACTACTGTAGTAGCATGAAAACTGGGACATGTTTTGTTGTGATTCTCCATGTTGACATGTTGACTGATTTGGGTATATGGAGAGAAATAAATTATATTTTCATCAGTCTGCAGCATTGGTCTTGTGTAGTGTTTGGTGAATTTATTGTATATTTGCACTTTCTCTGTGTACTTCACTTACAGTACTCTAATCACTGAGAAGTAGAATTGCTAAAAGTGTTTTAGGTTAGCAACAGCAGTGTGTAACTGGTTCAAACAGAATTAAGTCATATGAAACGTGTGTGTTTCATATGGTAACAAAATATGGTTTTTATAAATTAGTGTATAGTTTTTACAAGAGTGTTTCATTTAGCAAAGGATCTGAGGTGTTCTGCTAATTGGGTGTGTGGTTGTACTAATTGTGTGTAGTGTTTTGAAAAACCGGGCCCTGTTTTCAAAATCGTGCTTAAGCAATCGAAAAAAACTGTAAGGCAATTGGCCAATACACTATTTCACTTCTCATTGTGTTCACACAGAATGCAAAACACTAAACGCAGTTGTCATAGTGTAGATGCAATCCTCATTCCACTTCGACATTCCAGTCAAAACAGATAGTTTTTTTCTCAATTGGCTATGTACATTTCCCATTCGCAATGACACAGTTGTTCATTGGGTAAATCATTGCATGCAAAATACTATGTATAATGAGCATTGTGTTTGTACAAAAGATAAGGCCAACATGATGGGTGATTGGAGTGAGTAACTTCCCTTCACACATTTGAAGAGTAACGGAGAACACATGCTGTCAATTCCATCCCACAGGTGCAAATTGTGAACACAATACTCACAAACATATATAAATTCTAAGGGTTCCAGTGCAAACAAATTGAGCAAGAAGCAGTGTCCCCAGAGGGGCGATTGGTTGTGAAGCAGTGAAAAACAAAAAATACAAAATAAAAAAGTAAAACACCCATACTATAGATGAAAAAGATACATAATACAGTTTTTCTCAATTGCTTACACACATTTTTTGAAAGCATACCTCATTTTCTCAAAACTCTAAACACAAATCCAAAAACCACACACACAAAATGCAAAACCCTACATATCTCCTGCAAAATGCTACTTTGCTTTCAAAACAATGTTATGTCTCCTCAAAATGGTAGTTTGTGTTCAAATGACACACACAGACCATCATATGAGTAGACATTTCTAAGAACCATTGAACACTGATGTGCTGAATGGAAAACACTACTATGAATGGGAAAACACCAGTATGAAGGCCTTATCAGGAGCATTATGCCTTTTCATGTTCAGTGTTACTGTACGCTTACTCCTGTTGTAAAATATTACTGTATAATGTTTTTACTCAAATATAAAACAATACACAAATATACAGTAACAACAAAAATATTTCTTTATTTTTTCCAAAAGTGCTGTAGCCTATACATCACAGCAAACACAACTGGATGTGTAAATGATTTGCACAGAACAAACAATAGAAAATAGGCCAGTACAGTCAACAAAAAAAGAAAGAAAAATGTAAATTAAAAAAGGACAAAAAAACTAGGCTGCATCCTGTCTTCGGTTCCTGTCTGGCCACAGGACCTCATCGACATCACAGGCTATGTTCTCTCTGGCCAAGCAGCGGGGGAAGTATCGCCTAGTATGACGAATCCAGCCCTGAAATGCCTCAGGAGCTATATCGCCACATGCCTCCTCCTCGTCCTCCTCTTCCTCCTCCTCGTCCTCCTCTTCCTCCTCCTCGTCCTCCTCTTACTCTCACTCCTCTGCCTCTCTGATCACCTCTCACTTCAATGTTGCCATCCATTGTTCTCCAAACCAGGAGCTCACCTGTGGCCCTTATATTGCTCAAGCTTTGATTGGAAATTGCACAACGGCCTTGGAAATGGAAGTTTTGCCATTTGAATGGCAGTGTGTTCTGTCTGAACACAAGGAGATTTGGCATTGATGAAGAGTGTGCAAAATAGAGAGTATTGTGTGTAGTGTTTTGAAGAAAGTGTGGTTTAGAATTGAAATCTGGGTCTAAAGCAGATAATTGTGTGTAGTGTTTTGAAGAAAGTGTGGTTTAGAATTGAAATCTGGGTCTACAGCAGGAAATGTGTTTATAGTTCAGCAGAATTGGTTTAGGGAGTTGGCACATGAGTTACAGGTTGTGGTCATTGTGTCATAAGTTCCAGTTTTTGTGTGTAAACAATTGAGAAAAACTGTAAACATGTTTTTTCTCGTAATTTGTGTGTCCAGGAATTGGTTTACATTGACAGCAACACTATGTACACAATATCTGTCCAGTTTTGATGCAAATACTTTGCATTTTGAGTGTCAGGGTTTAAGCAATGATCAGAAGGTGCTATACATTTGGTGACATTGTTGTAGCGATTGACTGACTTAGTGTCTTTTGACGCATGTGGTTATCATTTTGATTGTTATAGTTTCTTTTGAACGGGTGGTATAGTGTTATGAAAAATGATTTTACTGTTTTGGGGATTGCACTTAGAGTTTTGGGAATGAGGTTAGCGTTTCAAGAAATGCATCCAAGCGATTGAGAAAAACTGTAATTTAACCCCAGGATTCAGTTAACAGTTATATTGTGGTTTATGCTGTTTGTAAACCATGTACAAAACAGAATAGAATCAGAGACATAGGCAAGAGGTGGTGGCTTCACAATTTCATGAAGGTGACTGGGTTCGGAATTTCAAGCTCACCCCCGGAATGAAGGCCACTAGGCCACTGAATAGAATGTTTTTGTCAGCAGTGCCGTAGCACTCCTTGACCTTCTGAATTTTGGACTTCAATTCACAAAATCCACTGGAAGGCCAGGTAGATGATATGATCCGAGTCTACATACCCACAGAGAAGGTCCATCTGGCAGGATTGATTTGATCAACTCCCACTTTTTAAAAATTTTTTCTTCAAAAATAATTGGGCTGTCTATCTCCAATTCCCACCCCAATTTGGAACGTCCAATTGTCTCCCCAAACCGCGTTCATGAAATAACCCCACTCCACTGGACACACGGGTATCTTACCTCAGTGCAAACCCACGGCTTTCCTTCGAAACACGTGGCTCAACCACCTGTTTCTCCCTACGCACCATCGCCAAACTCGCTGAACTCGATGAATGCGGACCGACTGATGATTAACTCCCACTTAGTAGATAGGAAATCTCCATCTCTTGCATTGTTCCAGTACATTCCACAAAACGTCATGTTCCTCAGCCGTTTTATGACACCTACTTCTCTGTGAACAGGGGGCATTATCATCCTGAAAAACAACCCTCTCTGTAGATAAGAAATACTTCAACATGTGGTGAAGATGATCACAAAACTAAAGTAACCGATCACACTGACCTTGCCTTCTAGCCAACCGGTCGAACCGTCCTGCAAAACGCATCGCAAACCATTACAGAACTATTGGAACGCTCATTCGTTTGTTTGCTTCTTCTCTGCTTGTCCAAACCTACATGGGCCACTATTGGTTAAATTATTTCAGTATTCATGGGGCTTTCTATTTCACTAGCTTTGTGATTTTCTTAACCATGAACTGTTTTCAATGATGGAATTTCTTCCTGTTCAGTTTTGTTCTATTATTCATAGAGGTGGCACCCACATGAATGCACCTCTGACTTTATTTTTATTGCATTGAATGTTTTCACTTTTTTAATATTTATCTAAAGCGCGACAGAGACTTACTTGGAAGCCAATACTGTTATGGATCACAACACACTAAGAAGCCCTTCCAGCATTTCACTATCTGAGCTCTACTTTAATTTCCAGTGCAAAGGAAAAAAAAGTGTCTTCCATTCAGAAAACAAATCCTGTGAATTTCCTGTAAGGTGACATAAATAAAAACCACGTAAAACTCATCTTAATTAAACCATGGCGTCTTCTGAAACTGTCCTGGAAATTCCAAATTGGATGTTTCTGAAGTGCTTGCTATTCAGTTCTGCTTAATTTGCTCAAAGAGTAATCTATATGAGATTGACAAAAATGGTGCTAGTTTCCAAAATACAAAAGCGTGGAAGTAATAACGTCTGCCTGCAATCCACTTTTCATCTTCTGAACAAGAGCGCAATCCATGCTGCCAGAAAATTTATTTTGAGAGCAGGGGTGTCCAATCTTATCTGGAAAGGGCCAGTGTTTTAACCCAGCAACACAACACCTGATTCAACTAATTAGCTAGTCATGGTCTTTAATAAAGACCTTGATAAGTAGAATCAGGTGTATTACTGCTGGGCTGAAACAAAAACCTGCACCCACACCGGCCCTTTTCAGATAAGATTGGACACCCCTGCTCTAGACTGACTGGGTAATGACAAACAAACCAACTCTATTCACAAGGAGCAAAAGAGAAAGATGTTGCATTTCTATTAAAAGCTTGAAGCTGTTTTGTTTTTTTTAAACCTGACCAAAAGAAAAAGCCATTTTTCCCCCTTTTCTTTTCAGTATTTTGCACTTCATGCCACTGATTCAAAGTGATGTGAATTGTTTTAACTTGTATTTCTTCCATTTTCCCCTTTTTCTTTGGTGGTCCAATGACAGGTAAAACCAGACGCCACAGAGGAAGGAGAAAGAAAAAAATAATTAGAAAGTGCAGAAGAGTTTCGGAAAGAAAAGTCAAGTCCTTACTTTCCTCCAATCGGGTGTGACTGGGCGATTACTGAATAGCGGATTGTATTTTAGACCGTTGTCTACCACGGGCGGGCCTGAAATGGAATTCCACTGCCTCTGACTCAGTGCTGGAAAAGTGACAGAAAAATGAAGGAGAGGAAAAGAAGTGAGCAAAAAGAAAAAGGGAGGGGAGGAGTCAGAGGTGAGGGAATGAGAGGAGAGGGGACCGTTGAGACTTAGCGGAGTCTTCGTTATCGGCCCGTGTAGATTTAAAAAACCCGTCCCTCCTGCCTCATTGGTTCATCACTGCTGCTAAGACAAAACAAAAGGATGCACAGAGATAATGCTCTTGTGTCCGCATGGTGAGATTTGGGAAGTGAAGCGAAGCCTATGCCGGATTTGGCGGGGTTACCCTACCCCATTCCACACCGCTGAGAAGTTCTCATGAATCCCTTCATACACACCTCACTGCCCAAATTCCCTCTCATAAGGTCTTTACCCTCCACTGGCATAATTCACAACCAATTACCAAATTGCCTATGCCAAATTATAACTCGCCGGCTCCAAGTGTAGGCTATAAAACAAGATGAAGTTTATTATGTTCACTCATTTATTAAACATTGTGCTGCAAAGTAAAACTCCACATAACATCTGTGAAGCACATGCAAACACATTTAAATGAAGATTTGTCCTTTTTTTGCTTTCATAAATGGGCAACTTGAACAACAAAAACTACAAAAAAAAGTTGGGTGCTGAAAAGATATTTATTAAAGTCTGAAAATGCGTATATAGATATATATATATATATATATATATATACATTATACATATTCAGCACCTAAGTGGTTTTCCAACTTTTTTGCTGTTTTGGAAGTTTGATCTCCTTTTTGGGAACGTTTGGCTTTGTTCCACTTTCTTTACACATCATCACCTTGAACACCACAAATTGCTTAATTCTCCAGAAGATTGAGGTTGATTTGAACCAAATAAATATTGTTGAAATATTGTTGAAATGTCACACACCTCTTTCATTGGGATAGATTGACCTCATACCAATTAACTGAATATGATTAGCTTAATATTTAGTGAGGGAGAATGGATGGCAGCAGTGCTGTATATTTAGTGAGGGGGAATGGATGGCAGCAGTGCTGAATATTTAGTGAGGGAGAATGGATGGCAGCAGTGCTGAATATTTAGTGAGGGAGAATGGATGGCAGCAGTGCTGAATATTTAGTGAGGGAGAATGGATGGCAGAAGTGCTGTATATTTAGTGAGGGAGAATGGATGGCAGCAGTGCTGTATATTTAGTGAGTGAGAATGGATGGCAGCAGAGCTGTATATTTAGTGAGGGAGAATGGATGGTAGCTGTGCTTAATATTTAGTGAAAGAGAATGGATGGCAGCAGTGCCGTATATTTAGTGAGGGAGAATGGATGGCAGCAGTGCTGAATATTTAGTGAGGGAGAATGGATGGCAGCAGTGCCGTATATTTAGTGAGAGAGAATGGATGGCAGGAGTGCTGAATATTTAGTGAAGGAGAATGGATGGCAGCAGTGCTTAATATTTAGTGAAAGAGAATGGATGGCAGCAGTGCTGTATATTTAGTGTGGGAGAACGGATGGCAGCAGTGCTGAATATTTAGTGTGGGAGAATGGATGGCAGCAGTGCTGAATATTTAGTGAGGGAGAATGGATGGCAGCAGTGCCGTATATTTAGTGAGGGAGAATGGATGGCAGCAGTGCTGTATATTTAGTGAAGGAGAATGGATGGCAGCAGTGCTGTATATTTAGTGAGAGAGAATGGATGGCAGGAGTGCTGAATATTTAGTGAAGGAGAATGGATGGCAGCAGTGCTTAATATTTAGTGAGGGAGAATGGATGGCAGCAGTGCTGAATATTTAGTGAAAGAGAATGGATGGCAGCAGTGCTGAATATTTAGTGAGTGAGAATGGATGGCAGCAGTGCTGTATACGTATTTAGTGAGGGAGAATGGATGGCAGCATTGCTGAATATTTAGTGAAGGAGAATGGGTGGCAGCGGTGCTGAATATTTAGTGAGGGAGAATGGATGGCAGCAGTGCTGAATATTTAGTGAGGTAGAATGGATGGCAGCAGTGCTGAATATTTAGTGAGGGAGAATGGATGGCAGCAGTGCTGAATATTTAGTGAGGGAGAATGGATGGCAGCAGTGCTGTATATTTCATGAGGGAGAATGGATGGCAGCAGTGCTGTATATTTAGTGAGGGAGAATGGATGGCAGGGGTACTGAATATTTAGTGAGGGAGAATGGATGGCAGCAGTGCTGTATATTTAGTGAGGGAGAATGGATGGCAGCAGTGCTGTATATTTAGTGAGGGAGAATGGATGGCAGGGGTACTGAATATTTAGTGAGGGAGAATGGATGACAGCAGTGCTGAATATTTAGTGAGGGAGAATGGATGGCAGCAGTGCTGAATATTTAGTGAGGGAGAATGGATGGCAGCAGTGCTGAATATTTAGTGAGGGAGAATGGATGGCAGCAGTGCTGTATATTTAGTGAGGGAGAATGGATGGCAGCAGTGCTGAATATTTAGTGAGGGAGAATGGATGGCAGCAGTGCTGAATATCTAGTGAGTGAGAATGGATGGCAGCAGTGCTGAATATTTAGTTAGGGAGAATGGATGGCAGCAGTGCTGTATATTTAGTGAAGGAGAATGGATGGCAGCAGTGCTGTATATTTAGTGAGAGAGAATGGATGGCAGGAGTGCTGAATATTTAGTGAAGGAGAATGGATGGCAGCAGTGCTTAATATTTAGTGAGGGAGAATGGATGGCAGCTGTGCTGAATATTTAGTGAGGGAGAATGGATGGCAGCAGTGCTGAATATTTAGTGAAAGAGAATGGATGGCAGCAGTGCTGTATATTTAGTGAGGGAGAATGGATGGCAGCAGTGCTGAATATTTAGTAAGGGAGAATGGATGGCAGGGGTGCTGAATATTTTGTGAGGGAGAATGGATGGCAGCAGTGCTGAATATTTAGTGAGTGAGAATGGATGGCAGCAGTGCTGTATATTTTGTGAGGGAGAATGGATGGCAGCAGTGCTGTATACGTATTTAGTGAGGGAGAATGGATGGCAGCAGTGCTGAATATTTAGTGAAGGAGAATGGGTGGCAGCGGTGCTGAATATTTAGTGAGGGAGAATGGATGGCAGCAGTGCTGAATATTTAGTGAGGTAGAATGGATGGCAGCAGTGCTGAATATTTAGTGAGGTAGAATGGATGGCAGCAGTGCTGTATATTTAGTGAGGGAGAATGGATGGCAGCAGTGCTGTATATTTAGTGAGGGAGAATGGATGGCAGCAGTGCTGTATATTTAGTGAGGGAGAATGGATGGCAGGGGTACTGAATATTTAGTGAGGGAGAATGGATGGCAGCAGTGCTGAATATTTAGTGAGGGAGAATGGATGGCAGCAGTGCTGAATATTTAGTGAGGGAGAATGGATGGCAGCAGTGCTGTATATTTAGTGAGGGAGAATGGATGGCAGCAGTGCTGTATATTTAGTGAGGGAGAATGGATGGCAGGGGTACTGAATATTTAGTGAGGGAGAATGGATGACAGCAGTGCTGAATATTTAGTGAGGGAGAATGGATGGCAGCAGTGCTGAATATTTAGTGAGGGAGAATGGATGGCAGCAGTGCTGAATATTTAGTGAGGGAGAATGGATGGCAGCAGTGCTGTATATTTAGTGAGGGAGAATGGATGGCAGCAGTGCTGAATATTTAGTGAGGGAGAATGGATGGCAGCAGTGCTGAATATCTAGTGAGTGAGAATGGATGGCAGCAGTGCTGAATATTTAGTTAGGGAGAATGGATGGCAGCAGTGCTGTATATTTAGTGAGGGAGAATGGATGGCAGCAGTGCTGTATATTTAGTGAAGGAGAATGGATGGCAGCAGTGCTGTATATTTAGTGAGGGAGAATGGATGGCAGCAGTGCTGAATATTTAGTAAGGGAGAATGGATGGCAGGGGTGCTGAATATTTTGTGAGGGATAATGGATGACAGCAGTGCTGAATATTTAGTGAGGGAGAATGGATGGCAGCAGTGCTGAATATTTAGTGAAAGAGAATGGATGGCAGCAGTGCTGTATATTTAGTGAGGGAGAATGGATGGCAGCAGTGCTGAATATTTAGTAAGGGAGAATGGATGGCAGGGGTGCTGAATATTTTGTGAGGGAGAATGGATGGCAGCAGTGCTGAATATTTAGTGAGTGAGAATGGATGGCAGCAGTGCTGTATATTTTGTGAGGGAGAATGGATGGCAGCAGTGCTGTATACGTATTTAGTGAGGGAGAATGGATGGCAGCAGTGCTGAATATTTAGTGAAGGAGAATGGGTGGCAGCGGTGCTGAATATTTAGTGAGGGAGAATGGATGGCAGCAGTGCTGAATATTTAGTGAGGTAGAATGGATGGCAGCAGTGCTGAATATTTAGTGAGGTAGAATGGATGGCAGCAGTGCTGTATATTTAGTGAGGGAGAATGGATGGCAGCAGTGCTGTATATTTAGTGAGGGAGAATGGATGGCAGCAGTGCTGTATATTTAGTGAGGGAGAATGGATGGCAGGGGTACTGAATATTTAGTGAGGGGGAATGGATGGCAGCAGTGCTGAATATTTAGTGAGGGAGAATGGATGGCAGCAGTGCTGAATATTTAGTGAGGGAGAATGGATGGCAGCAGTGCTGTATATTTAGTGAGGGAGAATGGATGGCAGGGGTACTGAATATTTAGTGAGGGAGAATGGATGGCAGCAGTGCTGAATATTTAGTGAGGGAGAATGGATGGAAGGGGTACTGAATATTTAGTGAGGGAGAATGGATGGCAGCAGTGCTGAATATTTAGTGAGGGAGAATGGATGGCAGCAGTGCTGTATATTTAGTGAGGGAGAATGGATGGCAGCAGTGCTGAATATTTAGTGTGGGAGAATGGATGGCAGCAGTGCTGTATATTTAGTGAGGGAGAATGGATGGCAGCAGTGCTGTATATTTAGTGAGGGAGAATGGATGGCAGCAGTGCTGAATATTTAGTGAGGGAGAATGGATGGCAGCAGTGCTGAATATTTAGTAAGGGAGAATGGATGGCAGGGGTGCTGAATATTTTGTGAGGGAGAATGGATGGCAGCAGTGCTGAATATTTAGTGAGTGAGAATGGATGGCAGCAGTGCTGTATATTTTGTGAGGGAGAATGGATGGCAGCAGTGCTGTATACGTATTTAGTGAGGGAGAATGGATGGCAGCAGTGCTGAATATTTAGTGAGGGAGAATGGATGGCAGCGGTGCTGTATATTTAGTGAGGGAGAATGGATGGCAGCAGTGCTGAATATTTAGTGAGGGAGAATGGATGGCAGCAGTGTTGTATATTTAGTGAGGGAGAATGGATGGCAGCAGTGCTGTATATTTAGTGAGGGAGAATGGATGGCAGCAGTGCTGAATATTTAGTGAGGGAGAATGGATGGCAGCAGTGCTGTATATTTAGTGAGAGAGAATGGATGGCAGGAGTGCTGAATATTTAGTGAAGGAGAATGGATGGCAGCAGTGCTTAATATTTAGTGAGGGAGAATGGATGGCAGCTGTGCTGAATATTTAGTGAGGGAGAATGTATGGCAGCAGTGCTGAATATTTAGTGAAAGAGAATGGATGGCAGCAGTGCTGTATATTTAGTGAGGGAGAATGGATGGCAGCAGTGCTGAATATTTAGTAAGGGAGAATGGATGGCAGGGGTGCTGAATATTTTGTGAGGGAGAATGGATGGCAGCAGTGCTGAATATTTAGTGAGGGAGAATGGATGGCAGCAGTGCTGTATATTTAGTGAGGGAGAATGGATGGCAGGGGTACTGAATATTTAGTGAGGGAGAATGGATGGCAGCAGTGCTGTATATTTAGTGAGGGAGAATGGATGGCAGGGGTACTGAATATTTAGTGAGGGAGAATGGATGGCAGCAGTGCTGTATATTTAGTGAGGGAGAATGGATGGCAGCAGTGCTGTATATTTAGTGAGGGAGAATGGATGGCAGGGGTACTGAATATTTAGTGAGGGAGAATGGATGACAGCAGTGCTGAATATTTAGTGAGGGAGAATGGATGGCAGCAGTGCTGAATATTTAGTGAGGGAGAATGGATGGCAGCAGTGCTGAATATTTAGTGAGGGAGAATGGATGGCAGCAGTGCTGTATATTTAGTGAGGGAGAATGGATGGCAGCAGTGCTGAATATTTAGTGAGGGAGAATGGATGGCAGCAGTGCTGAATATCTAGTGAGTGAGAATGGATGGCAGCAGTGCTGAATATTTAGTTAGGGAGAATGGATGGCAGCAGTGCTGTATATTTAGTGAGGGAGAATGGATGGCAGCAGTGCTGAATATTTAGTGAAGGAGAATGGATGGCAGCAGTGCTTAATATTTAGTGAGGGAGAATGGATGGCAGCTGTGCTGAATATTTAGTGAGGGAGAATGGATGGCAGCAGTGCTGAATATTTAGTGAAAGAGAATGGATGGCAGCAGTGCTGTATATTTAGTGAGGGAGAATGGATGGCAGCAGTGCTGAATATTTAGTAAGGGAGAATGGATGGCAGGGGTGCTGAATATTTTGTGAGGGAGAATGGATGGCAGCAGTGCTGAATATTTAGTGAGTGAGAATGGATGGCAGCAGTGCTGTATATTTTGTGAGGGAGAATGGATGGCAGCAGTGCTGTATACGTATTTAGTGAGGGAGAATGGATGGCAGCAGTGCTGAATATTTAGTGAAGGAGAATGGGTGGCAGCGGTGCTGAATATTTAGTGAGGGAGAATGGATGGCAGCAGTGCTGAATATTTAGTGAGGTAGAATGGATGGCAGCAGTGCTGAATATTTATTGAGGTAGAATGGATGGCAGCAGTGCTGTATATTTAGTGAGGGAGAATGGATGGCAGCAGTGCTGTATATTTAGTGAGGGAGAATGGATGGCAGCAGTGCTGTATATTTAGTGAGGGAGAATGGATGGCAGGGGTACTGAATATTTAGTGAGGGAGAATGGATGGCAGCAGTGCTGAATATTTAGTGAGGGAGAATGGATGGCAGCAGTGCTGAATATTTAGTGAGGGAGAATGGATGGCAGCAGTGCTGTATATTTAGTGAGGGAGAATGGATGGCAGGGGTACTGAATATTTAGTGAGGGAGAATGGATGGCAGCAGTGCTGAATATTTAGTGAGGGAGAATGGATGGAAGGGGTACTGAATATTTAGTGAGGGAGAATGGATGGCAGCAGTGCTGTATATTTAGTGAGGGAGAATGGATGGCAGGGGTACTGAATATTTAGTGAGGGAGAATGGATGGCAGCAGTGCTGAATATTTAGTGAGGGAGAATGGATGGCAGCAGTGCTGTATATTTAGTGAGGGAGAATGGATGGCAGCAGTGCTGAATATTTAGTGTGGGAGAATGGATGGCAGCAGTGCTGTATATTTAGTGAGGGAGAATGGATGGCAGCAGTGCTGTATATTTAGTGAGGGAGAATGGATGGCAGCAGTGCTGAATATTTAGTGAGGGAGAATGAATGGCAGCAGTGCTGAATATTTAGTGAGGGAGAATGGATGGCAGCAGTGCTGAATATTTAGTGAGTGAGAATGGATGGCAGCAGTGCTGTATATTTAGTGAGGGAGAATGGATGGCAGCAGTGCTGTATATTTAGTGAGGGAGAATGGATGGCAGCAGTGCTGTATATTTCGTGAGGGAGAATGGATGGCAGCAGTGCTGTATACGTATTTAGTGAGGGAGATGGGTGGCAGCGGTGCTGAATATTTAGTGAGGGAGAATGGATGGCAGCAGTGCTGTATACGTATTTAGTGAGGGAGAATGGATGGCAGCAGTGCTGAATATTTCGTGAGGGAGAATGGATGGCAGCAGTGCTGAATATTTAGTGAGGGAGAATGGATGGCAGCAGTGCTGAATATTTAGTGAGGGAGAATGGATGGCAGCAGTGCTGAATATTTTGTGAGGGAGAATGGATGGCAGCAGTGCTGAATATTTAGTGAGGGAGAATGGATGGCAGCAGTGCTGAATATTTAGTGAAGGAGAATGGATGGCAGCAGTGCTGTATATTTAGTGAGGGAGAATGGATGGCAGCAGTGCTGAATATTTAGTGAGGGAGAATGGATGGCAGCAGTGCTGTATATTTAGTGAGGGAGAATGGATGGCAGCAGTGCTGAATATTTAGTGAGGGAGAATGGATGGCAGCAGTGTTGTATATTTAGTGAGGGAGAATGGATGGCAGCAGTGCTGTATATTTAGTGAGGGAGAATGGATGGCAGCAGTGCTGAATATTTAGTGAGGGAGAATGGATGGCAGCAGTGCTGTATATTTAGTGAGGGAGAATGGATGGCTGCAGTGCTGAATATTTAGTGAGGGAGCAAAGCCAGGTTAATTGAATCCTCTCCTCTCTGCTGTATCTCCATTCTTCATCATGTCAAGAGCCCTACTTCTCACTGTCGGCAGGCCGATCTGTCTCTGTCGAGGCCTGAAACCTAGCCCTTCCCCCTTTCCCCCTTCACCTGTCCTTCTACAGTTACCATCCATAAATGCCTCACCTGTGGGGAGGAAGAGTGGGAGAGGGGAGAGGGGAGAGGTGAGCAGTTACTGAGTAATGTGCTGTTATGTGACATAACACTGAACAGACTTAGTGTGTGTGTGTGTGTGTCTATGAATGTGTAAGTATGCATGTGTATCAACACATATTTGTGTGTCAGTGCACGTGTGTGTGTGTGTGTGTGTGTGTGTGTGCGTGTGTGTGTGTGTGTGTGTGTGCGTGTGTGTGTGTGTGTGTGCATGCGTGTGTGTGTGTGCATGCGTGTGTGTGTGTGTGTGTGTCTATGAATGTGTAAGTATGAATGTGTATCAACACATATTTGTGTGCCAGTGCACATGTGTGTGTGTGTGTGTGTGTGTGCGCGCGCGTGTGTGTGTGTGTGTGTGTGTGTGTGTGTGCGCGCGCGTGTGTGTGTGTGTGTGTGTGTGTGTGGCAAACTGAGGGGAGCAAAGAATCTCTGAATACAGAATCTCTGAGCTCACTGTGCAAGTATTCTCAGCCAAGGGGACCAGACACAGCACAAATTATAAATGTCTATTCTGACAACCTACACTAGACCATTCAAGCATTTTGGCAATTCTAGTTCACGTACATTTATATTTTGAAAAGGTCTGGCAGACATTTTCACCAGTTCTGTATCACACAGACATGAAAGCTCCTGTGGGTTAAACAGAGATAACGTGCTTCAGAGTACCAGAGAATGAAGCCTACCTTGTTTCTTTTTTTGCAGGGTGTTTGATAAAAAAGGGCGCATATAGCTTATCTGGTGTATTTATTTTTTCCTGTCCTGTACCTGTAATACATTGTACATAATCCAATTAAGATTGCCCCTCTCTTTCCCCTGAACTAATGAAGATCAAATGCCTGCCTTTTTAGATTATACAATAACACATCATATCTGATACCTGTCATAACATCCAGGGAAATTGTTCTGCGTCTGCTAAATAATACAGGTAAAACTGTGGGCAAAAAATATTTTAATTTGTATGTCAAATTTAAGGGCAAATGTTTATTCCTCATAATCAAGTTTAATTATTGTAACACTATGATCTTGGAGATTACTAAAAGTGACCACTTTCCATATAAGATGTGAATAGTGTAACCTCTGTTTACATGGTTTCTTTCCAAGTAATGGACAATGGACATTGTGGTAGAATCTGTCCTGTAGAGGGTTAAGCAATCTTAGTCACTCTTGGTGGGATTCACCAGACCAAAAAAAAAAAAAAAGGTTTTCATTGAGAAAAACAGAGAACGCAAATGTGGAAAAGCCTCCAGCTGAGATTAAACCTGGAAGCCCTATCAGTTTGGATAATCTAACAGGCAAAGAAGTCATTATTACTTCCTACTTACTGCGGATTGATTCATTATTTCTCAGGATCAGGAATGAACCCCTATGCCCCAGCCCCAAGAATGCTAACCGATCTCATTGCACGGAATGTACAGGTATTAAGCCCCTTTGCTGTATATTAAAATGTGAATAATTCAATGCTGGGGTTTGTAAGCCGGAACAGGCCTTTCAGAGGGAACCCACCAGAGGTAAAACAGGTAAATATGAATGTGCTTTGCTAACAATATGCGTTTTTTTTCCAAAAATCTGTGATATGCAGAAATGCCACCGAAACTGCGTTCCTGGTAACTGAAGAACACAGCACGGCATGCCTTCGATGTACGAGTCGTCACTCTGACACATCGAAAGGTTGGTGCCAGACTTGAGATATCATTTGATGAGAGGTCTAGAGGTGCTGGCAGATATCATTTGATGAGAGGTCTAGAGGTGCTGGCAGATATCATTTGATGAGAGGTCTAGAGGTGCTGGCAGATATCATTTGATGAGAGGTCTAGAGGTGCTGGCACTCAGCAGATTGTTTCTTTAGTCCCACCACATTCCAAGACTATAGGTACAGGCAAGTGAACAGAATAATGGGGACAACAGCATTTCCAGCAGTACAGGGCCTATGTGGTACTATAATGGTTTCTGGCATGGTTTTGCTGCATTTATATCCAGGGGGGGGGGGGGGGGGGGTGGGGATCCTCACCTGGAAAGGGCCGGTGTGGGTGCAGGTTTTTGATTTAGCCCAGCACTTAGACACCTGATTCAACGAATTAACTAATAATCATGGTCTTTAATCATGACCTTAGTAAGTAGAATCAGGTGTCAGTGCTGGGCTAAAACTAAAACCCGCACCCACAGCGGCCCTTGTCGGATGGGTTTCCCCACCCACCCCTGCCTTAAAAGGTAAGTTAAAGTCACCATGAAATGGAAGCTCTCTAGCACTAGCTTCCGCGATATGACGTATACGCGAGCAAAACAAAATCTTTCAACGGGAATTTTTGAAGGGTGGGAAGTCGATTTGATTGATGTCAAATGCGAACACTAAGAATACGTGCATACGATTTGATAGACATTATTGGTTACAATTTTGATGCATGACCAACTTTATAACGCAACTTTAAAAGTGAAAAACTTAAACCTAACTTCATCTTGTACAAAAGACTTGAAAAAACAAAAGTATTACAATTTAATACATTTTTTGGTGTATATACTTTTAGACATGTTTGTGTGGTTATCTAGAATTGACTGAATTCATGAAAAAGTGAATTTTGATTTCAGCTTGTCTTTAAATACTATTCATCACTTAATTGTACAGTGATCATCTTGACCTGTTACAGATAGATGTCCTTCTACCAGAGTAAACTCTTGACCACACTTCCAAACACCACTACGGAATGAACACCTCTTCAAGAGTCTTCTTCCTGTGTTGGAAGAGGCTGAACTACATTCTTCCTTATACTCTCTCTCCCTCATCCCTATTTTTGGCCGAATTCACCCTGTCTTCTGTGCAAATTAAAATGCCCCAGTCAGAGGAATTAAGAGCTCCATCACTGAGTACTGGGCTCTAAGGAGAAATAAATCTAATTCTGAGACGTTTGCAAGTCATGTGCAAGCTAATGGAATGGGGCTGGTCAACTGAGCACAGCTAACAGACAAACAAGCCTATCTGGAAACTCTCACTGCCCGTCTTTAGGTGTGTTCCAGCCTTCAGTATAAATTTGGCCCCGTTTAAGCCATGCAAAACAAGGGTGTCTTGTGCATAAATAAATAAAGCTGTGGTAATGCAATAAGGATTCTAGGACGATCTGACCTGAGACCATCTTCCATAAGACATCAGTATACTTAACTTTGTGGCCATAAAGGCAACCAAGCAAACTCAAGGTGAAATAAGTACTTTGACAGCACATCTTTTGGTGGGACGATCATAGCAGTCGAGGAATTTTAAAGAGTATTCAGCAGTTGAAGCTATAAAAGCTACAAAATATTCTCCAGGCAGAGAAGCAAAATGAAATAACAAGGAGAAAGAGAAGAAAAGGCGAGAAGCAATAATAGCAAAATAACTAGTGAGATACCGTTTATTAAGTGTCCTCTCTGTAAATAAACAGAAAATTACATATTGTCTAAACATATATTTATGCACATGTTTGTGTTCACAACAACAACAGCAAAACATCATGGAAATTTAGCAAAACATTTCTTGGAAAAAAAAAAAAAGCTGATGTAGCTTTATGACGAAATGATACATGATCCTGGTGTCAAAGCGCACACAACCCCAAAATGTGCACATTATGCAGCCGAATACACCGTAACAGTGTGGAATCTAGTGTAATAACCATATCTTAACATAACCAGTCAAAATACATTAAGTCTATATTCAAACAACATATTTTCACAAGGGGTTAAAAATATGTCCTAAAAAAAAAGACACACAGCTGTGTATCACACCAAACAAAAGATCGCTGACTTTAGCCATAACCACGCACGCAGCATCAAAAGTTTGACGCAAATGGGTTTGGTTGCAAAAAAAAAGAAAAAAAAAAAAAGAAGCTTTTGCAGAAGGAAGTGTCGACTGAGACACTTGAAAGGCTCCTAACCGCATGAGTCATTGACAATTTGGAAAAGCAGTGTGCCGGGGGACATTCAGAAGAGATTCCCATTCTGGGTCAACAGCCTGGAGATCTCAGCTAGAATCACAGCTTCTAAAGCCGGGTTCCTGTCTGAGCCGGGCCTGCTGTTCATCTCACAGATCGGACTGATAGCTGTGCGTGTACCACGAGCCGCGGGCAACGAGAGAACTCGCATCATTAACCATGTGGCAAAGCTCCCATCTGAAGGGCAACACTGCTAATTATATAAGGCCTTCACACCTTTCTCGCTCGGCGTAATTTGTCCGTTAACAATACACCCCGCCAAGGGTAGCTACTTCCCCCCTCACCGAGCAGATTCTGTAAACTCCTCAGAAAATCAATCTCTCCGTAATATATTCACTGCTGTGGGAAGCAACAGAAAACATATCTGTTCAGTTCACGACAGAAAATGAAATATTAATGGGTACCACACAATCAAATACACACGGGCATACACTTGTCGAGGCACGGTCCCTCAGGGCGGTATGAAGCACGGCTGGTGCTTGGCGGAGGTGAGTGGCAAAAGACACAAGCATACTCCGTTACCATCGTCAGATGGGTGTCGATGAAGGAATAGCGCTGATGTTTGATCTGCGTTCAAGGCATTAACCCCCCCCGCCCCCCCCCCCCACCCACCCCCCCCCCCGCCCCCAAGTGATATTTTCCACGCGTTTCACCTCAGAACGGGAGAACATTGACAACTCCCAGAGGTTCTGAATACACACTTCCTCGCCAGACACCAGCGTATTCATCATTAGTCAGTATCCATGGATACGGAGACATCACGGAGCTGCCTAAAAAAACGACAAGCCACAAACTGGCGTGTCACAAAGACGACCTTACACGACAAAAATAAGTACACAAATAAATTAGGGACAGCAGCAGACTGTCAGTGGTTAGCGAGCGAGGACAGCTAATTCTTCCAACCTTTGCCTTCTAAAACGGTCGTGTCTGGGGGTGCTTGCTTCATCTTGTACAAAAGACTTAACAATAGTTTTTTTTTTGTTTGTTTTAAGTTGAGTGTTTGGCATTCTTGAGCTGCCCACAAGAAAAGTGTTAACAGCAGCTACAGAGAACACACTTTTTTTGTCTTCATTTTAATAAAACAGAAACGAGAAACATGACAAATGAGAAACAGGTTTTATGGCCTGGTTTTAACCTCTTCTTTAGTTTCCCATGCGCTTACATCACATTACATGTGATAATATACAATTATACCCACTCCTACATTTATGTTACATTTTTCACTTTCACACATAATGGGTATCTGTTCAGCAGTATCATATATAAGCATAAAACCATATCAGAGGAGAAAGCCACAACGCCCATGTCAATTTTCATTGTGTGTGTATATGTATATTAGGTATGCAACGGTTCATGTAGAAAACCGAACCATTTGGTTCACCTTATAGATGGTTTACAAAATGGCAAATGTGCAAGAAAAAACAGTTAGAGGATCCTCTGACATTGTTTGGATTTAGTGATGAATGTAGTGATGAAGATAGCCCATTTTGGCTACGTTGACATTACCCTAGTGTGTCCATTACACACACAAGGAGCACAGATTTAACAAATTTTTGCTCCTTTTGAGAGATGTTCTATTCATTTTGATATACTGCATTTAAATTTCAAGTGGAATAATTCAAGCGATTGTTCTTTTAATAATTGACAAGCTTGAAACTGAGATTCAAATGAATGAATGTAGGCCTACTCTTTCTTGTTTTGTTAACATAGTATAAGGCAGGGTGAGTTTATGCCTTAGCCTATAATGTGGGTATTAGTTTAAAACCTGTTTGTTCTCAAGCTTTTGATAATGATTTGATTACATTTTGATAGCCATTTTTAGCAAACTTTTTTTGTCAGATAAATTAATTCTAGATTGGCATTGGCAATGGTACTTTTTTCTCTGCTTTACCAAAAACGATGCAGAACCGAACTGTACCAAAACCGAGACACCGAGTTTTGTGAACTGCTGCACCCATAATGAGCGGGCGTAGCTCACGCCTTGCTCTCTGGCACCTGGGTCACACACAGCACACATCCTCGCCCTTTGCTACGGCTTTTTTCCAGACGCCTCTACGATTTAAAGCAGGCAGAGCAGGCGCCGTTTTCCCTCGAGTCGAGCTGTGGCGAAATGGTGTCGGGCACCTCCGACTGGAGGATGTCATTCTCATTGGCGATAACGTGCTTCACCAAGCAATTGGCTGCTTCGTCAATGTTGATGTTCTCCTGTGGGGCAGGGTGTCAAGGGAGAAAGAAGAACAGTTAAATTTAAGTGACAAAGGGAGCATTTTGATCATGTTAAGTAGCAGCTGACAACTAAAACATATAACAAATGCAGTTGATTACGTGTCTAAGAATCAAACATTCTAACAGTGCATTGCTTTCAGGGACAGTGGACGGCAGGAAGTCCATCACAATGACATGGCCCTATGGCAGGAAGTCCATCACAATGACATGGCCCTTGGTAGAGGCCGCCCTGGAGGAGCCCTGGAAGGCCAGTGTTAACGTGATGAATGCCGTTAGAGGGGGTGATCTCTCCGCCCGAACGCCTGCAGGCACAAACGGGCGTGGCAGGTGAGCACGCATCTCCCTCGCTCGCAGGCCCGCTAACACCCCGCTCCGCGTCGGGCTGGTGGGCGACCGCGCTCTCCAGGCGACCGCTCACCGCCGCACCAACGGCGTACGGCGGCGCTACACAGATGGTAGATCCCGGTTGCTAAGAAACCAGACATTTGTTGGAGTGCTCATTTCGGCAGCGCCTCGAAAACAATGCATAGCAAACTGAGATGTACAAATACAGCACATTCAGGATGTATTGATTGTTCCCGCTTAGCTAATTCTGTATTTGAAAGGCATGACCTTTTTTTTTGGTGGCATGACTTCACTTGTGAAAGACATCGTTTCCATCTGTCTCTACAAAGGGCAATCAATATTCACTACGCATGTAAAAAAAAAATGTTCTGTCTTCAATATTGGGGGTTAAGAGTGCTCGGTCTGCTGCCGCCTCATTAATGATAAATGGAGAGGCTTGACTTTAATGAGATTCTTCGTGAATGTGGCCAGCGATGCCTCCCCGGCAACTTTTCTGGCCGTGAGTGAGTAGCGGAATTAATCACAGCCTGAATATGCATGAGGCTCTTTACCAGTGTCTCACACAGACAGGAAAACGGTAGAAAGACTTCAGCGCGGAATTTCCGCTTGCAATCACGTCTTTCAATATCTCCTCTGAGATTCTGAAGGCAGCTTATTTTAGCTTCCCATTCAGTCTCGGGACCTTACCAAACCACAAGAGATCAGGAGGCGTATCAAGCGCTGAAAAAAAATCATAAAGAATCTGAATCATAAGAAGCTTCATAAATAAGGAAGGAAAAAAAGCATAGATGATAGATAAGATACTTACAATGGACTCTAAGTTTCAAACGTATCTGATTTAACGGTATTGTGTATATATATATATATATATATATATATATATATATATATATATATATACACATAAGCAATGAAAAGGCCCTGACTTCTACACAGACAAAACGCACAATTCCAACTGCTCGCCTCAGAGGTATGAGAGTGACAGCTGGGATAAAGCCTTAATGGTGAAAGACATACCTCAATGCTAGTAATGTGACCATTTCAAGTACCCGGAGAAGGAAAAGAAACTCTCAACTCCATTCTTACCCTCAAAATATTAAACTTGTTTCAACGGTATGGCAGGTCTTTCAGAACCTGTGAATTGGGCGTTTGTGTTGGGGGGGGGGGGGGGTTTGGTGGGATACATTTCTTAATATTTATTCAGTGCAGAGTGCCGGAGCTCTGCAAAAACCGTGCTCTGAAATCCTTTGTGCCTGTCAGTATAGCACTTACGAACAGGACATGATTGTTGTGTTTCTATGTACACGTACGTGAGGTGGGTGTTGTAACATTTGCTGAATGTTTGGAGGTGTAAACAATAATTGCATCTTGTATTGTGTCTTGTATTGTATTGTCCTGTATTGTGTTGTCAACTGGCAGCCGTATGTCACATTAAGAATTTCCTTTGAGGATAACAAAGTGCATCTTCATCATCATCATCATCATCATGTAGCGTGTATTTTATGTAGTATGGATGCTTCTATGGGGCAAGCTAGTCGTGATACATCCTCGCACCAGTGACCTCCGTCTGACCTGCCAGTTAAGTGACCACAAAGCTCATCTTAAACTCATCTGTGAAATTCCACACATCTCTGAAAATCCATTTTAATGAACTGAGCAAGTCAGAGATGACCTGCCGAGAGCTTCGCTCGTATGTCAACGTATAACCTCCTCTCAGTGTCTTTCCTTTTCTCTCCTACAGCTGGTTTCCCAGATGAGGATTAAGCTTTGTCCGATAATAAAGTTTTCTTTTTCAGTGGATATCGCCATTGGGGAAATGTTTTAGTCCAAGACTAGGGGTTAATCCTCATCTGGGAAACCGCCCCTTAGAGTCTAAAAAGAGCATTTAGATTACAGTGCTCCTCCATCACATCCAAATTTTACACACAGCACATCAAAACAAGTAGCACATTTTGACCTGACAAATTTTCCTTGCTTTTCCCCAGTTTGGGGGTACTGGCAATTGTCCATTTTGAGCCACCCCTGTGCACCCCGTACCAGGGTGTGAAATGAACACCAGAAACCAGCCAAATGCTGGTAAAATTTAGATTGTGGCTGGTGAGATTGTCTACTAGCAGCCACTTAGACAGTTAACCAACCAGGCTTTGTTATAAAGGTAATGCGGCTGGTAAAATGTAGAAAATGGCTGGTGATTTTTAGAATCCACAAGCCACTCTGGCCAGTGGGTAAAGCCACTTCTGTACCTTACAGAAGAGACCAGGACTTCATGCCCTGTCCCATACTGCAGTTGAAGCACATGCATTCGCACAGTTTTCCAAATTATAGGCCACAAAGTCCTACAGACCTGCTGCATCAGTGCACAAGCAGAACAGGCTCTCAAGGCAAATGCCTTTACTGCCTAACAACTAAACAGTTGAAAATTATTTTTAAATACAGTTTTTTGAAAAGAGGGACATTGACCATTTTCTTGGCAATCTGAAGAATTTTGGAATCCCATAAATCATTTGAAAGCCCCTGAATTTTAATGTCCTAAAACTAAGGATATGCCAGGTTACTAAAGGCATTTAGACTGAAGAGTGCCTTGATTTTCCTGTTTACATAGTTAATTACACTTTGCAGTTCCACTCGTCAATTTTTTTCCTACTTGATATCCTGGAGCACTCCACTTTCTTGAATATAAGGAGCAATATGCACACTATGTGCTGTATGTATGATAATTAATGAACATATTAATGCATATGCTTTTATTTCAGGACAAAAAAAGATCTGCTCACTGCACAAGTTGCTTCAACACTGAGGTAGCCAAAAGGACCCTAGTTTGTCCAGTTTATACTCCCAATAAAATACAGCACATATATTTCCGTAATCAAAAACTACACATTTTCCCCAGCTTGCGTACATGCTACACGCAACATTCCCAATCACTGGTGCGCAACAGGGACAAAGGGGCCCTACACCAGAGATAAAGAGATCAATGAAAGAAGAGCCAAAAAAACTGGGATTTTGACCTGACAGAGTGCACATGCAGAGTTATTACACTGAGAAAACACCATGCAAAACTCAACTAAAGGAACTAGTCTGATGACTGAGAATAATGGTGTAGGAGGGGATAGTGTGTATTTGGCCATTAAATCCATAATAATAGTGTATTATTACTTGAATCCATAATAATAGTGTCATATTTCTTGTACCCACAAAATGTTACAAAACCTGTGAACAGTACAGTAGCTACATTTCCATTAGAATGTTGTGACAAATTTAGCTTAGAGAGCTAAAAAACACCCGCTAATGTGGGAATTTTCCTAATTTCTTTTTGGGAAGAAAGTGGTATCACACGAATTCCCTACACACTGCCCCACACAATGCTGTCAGCGATGACTTCATTAATTATTTGAACATGAGATTGCGGTTGATTTTAAATGCAACCAGGCTGCAGCTAAGGGTTTGTAGGAATTGCAATGTTTTTTTTCCATCTTCCTTCAGATATGTAAATTCACATCTTCCCAAACTGTCTTCTTAAAGGAGAAGTTCGGTATTTAGCATTATAAGCCCTGTTAAAAGGTTATTTACGATCGTATACAACGGTCCATATCAACATTTTGACAAACTGTGCAGTCTTGAGATATATTGCTTATTGCTCATGTCACACCTAACTTACACAATGGATCTGGATGGGCATATAGAAAATCCTTCAAAAAAACACCATAAACTTTCGTTTTCAAAGACAGGAAACTCACTGAGCGGTCACTGGTGTCCGTTGATGTTCTCACACAAAAATTGTTTTATTTATCATTTTATTAAATTCATGGCTGTACGGCGACTGAAAATAGTAATATAAATCTTAAACGGTTATTTAAAACATGTTTTAAACGTAAATTACAAGAAGACACCAGTGACCACTCTGTGAATTTCCCGTCTTTGAAAACAAGAGTTTATGGTGTTTTTTTTTAAGGATTTTCTATATGCCCATCCAGATCCATTGTGTTAGTTAGCTGTGATCTAGAGTGTAGTTACCCTTTAACACTGAGAATAATGTTTGCATAGAGTTTACTTTCTTTAATTCTTATGCAAAAATAAATGAAAATGTCCCCTTCATTTGTTATCATTAGGGGTTATTTTAAAAAATGTAAGAAGTCAAAACACAGTAATCTTTTCAATTTAGTTTAGCTTTATGATTCATGCAGTTAGTTACTGGGTAGCAACATCATACAGTCCATGATATACCAACGAATTATCTTGCTATGCGCATGAAGCACTATTAATTCTTTTTAACCTTCCCCCATAAAAAGTTTTTTGAAGATCCCTGCTATAAGACAACTTGACTTCTTTGGCATTATACATAAGGGAAATGTTCACTGCAGTAAGATATCAAAACTGAGAAGTGCCACACAAGCCCATTATTTAGCCAAAGAGAAAAAAAATAGCAAAGGTAATAATATCATAATAATTAGTGACTGAGTTATTAAGTGGTAATACATTCTTAATTCTTCATTGTCTTACAGACTAATTCACTGAACATTATGCGTCAAATTCCATTTTGTAAGAAATCACAATCTTCCCCGAAGATCCAAATAATTATTGCTGTAATTAACGAGAAAAGGGATAAAAATGTGCAAAAGGTTTTAATCACAGAAATTGATGATATTTTCCAGCTATAATGATGTGCTTATCCTATAAAGGCACTGTCCCAGTGAGTGGAAGGCCTCCATGGGCTGATATCAAGCCCAGACTGTAATCTGGAGTTCTGAATGTGGCCTGCAGCCCAGCAGGACTGTGTATAAATTGGCCCCAGTTTCATCCAGGGAGAGAGGCATTTGATCCACAGGATGAGTCATCCTGAGCCTGTCCGCTGGCCTCATGTGAAGTGTACTCTGGCTGCGGGTACTCAGCAGTGCACTGCAGACTGTAAAGAAGCCATGGCTGACATCACCCGTTTTTTAAATTTATTTTATTTTAATAAAATTTGACACCCAACATGGGGCTGAGCATATTATCCAATTCCCACCCCGATTTGAAACGGCCACTCGCCTGCAACCCCAGCCACGTACCCTACTGGCGATTCGGGAGAGTGTAGACATCCACGGTTCTCCTCCGAAACACATGGTGTCGCCGGCTGCTTCTTTTCACACCGCAGACTACAGTTAAGCTCTCATAAAGCGGAGTCGGAGGAGGGACCTTTCACTGGCGGCTTTGACCGCAATATACGGGCGCCGATCGACGAGCCCGATCTATCGCTAGATAGCAATGCACAAGGAACCCTGTCCGGCTGTACGTTCCCATTCCCTGGGCAACGCAAACGGCAATTATGTGTCGCCCTGTGGAGCTACCAGCCAGACGCTGGCACTGGCACACCGTGGCACGGTCCACATTCAATCTGAGGCTGTGAGCCTTATCCACGCACCACAGAGTGGAGCCTTAACCCAATGAGCCATCCAGCAGCTCCACGTTACGTGTTTTCAAGAGGCGTGGATGCTTGTCTGTGCTCCCACAGCTTGATGATGGAGATGTGAAAGCCACCGGATATTAAAAATTGTGAGAAAAGAGACAAATAAATAAATATGCGCTTTCGATTATGCAAATGTGAAACTAAAAGCAGCTGGTAAAACCACAATATACACTTTCCATGGAAGCAAATGCCAGCATTTGTACTCTTGATGTAATTGAACATTGTGCAAACAATAGTTTTGGTTTACATGATTAAAAAAAGAACACATGTTGAGATGCATTTCTTTTTTCCAAGAAAAGGCATGCACACTTTGCAAATCAATACATAAGGGCCTGGGTCCAATCTGAATCCAATCTTTTAAATATGACTGAGGTAAAAAATTTTACTTTGCAAATCCTTAACAGATGAAGGTAAACCAGCCGGGTTAAAAGTGCTAAAATAAAATGAAAAGTATTTAAGAGGGAAAACGTCCTTGGAACAATTCTATTACAGCTTGATGTGCCAATATGTGATAGAATAAATTGTGTAGTTCAGAGAGAAACGGTCTCGACACACTACCATCTCTCCAGCAATATTCTCACAATCATTAAATGTTGCTCAAATACTATTATGTTGCTGAAATACAATGCCTACATACTGTATATAATGTATCAAAACAAAATTAAATCGTATAACTGAAGTTCTTGGATTTAACTAAGAGCTCTCATGGCTTTAATACCAGGTATTATCAGTAGTTAAAGATAGACACAACAAAATGTATTACATTTATCTAGGAAAATATTCGAGTATTACAATCTCATATAAACTCACAGTCAGTGTGATGTTCCAGGTAAAGTACTGTGACCAAGGTTAAATAAGCAGCGTGCTTTCTTGGCTCCAAAACCACAGGCCCTGTGATCAATAGTTCCTTGTTGCTCATGGAGCCAGCCGCTAAATATTTCCCACACTATATTGTTCTTACGCAGTAGTGGCTGCTGCTGAACTTCCCTGAAGCGGTTCTTGTGTAGAGGTTCCTCTAAGTCAGCCGCTCGCACCACACATTCGTGCTCTTTATCAAATGCCCAAATGGCCTTTCGCTGCACCCGTGACTGGGATGCAACTTAACATCAAAGTACAATATTTCTCTATATACAGTTGAAGTCAGAAGTTTACATACACTTAGGTTGAAGTCATTAAAACTCAATTTTAACCACTCCACAGATTTCACGTTAGCAAACTATAGTGTTGGCAAGTCAATTAGGACATCTACTTTGTGCATGAGTAATTTTTCCAACAATTGTTTACAGACAGATTATTTCACTATATCACAATTCCAGTGGGTCACAAGTTTACATACACTAAGTTGACTGTGCCTTTAGATTTTTAATATTTGGTCGCATATCCTCTGCATGCCATGACTTCCTGATGTCTGTGACCCAACAACATCAAAAGACTCTTGATATCTTATTTTCTGGTACTCTTACAAGCGATACTATAACGTCTCTGCATTTGAATGCATCTCTATGGGAATTGGGGGGTGGGACTAGATTTAGCTATAAGATCTAGCGATAACAGAGAGAAACACAAAGAGAATTATCATATAGGGGCATTATTTCCTGTCAGTCCTGTTAATGTTGAACTGAGTCCACTGTAGAGGGAAGAGTGTGGGGGGAAAAAATGGAGGATTACCTTGGCAGAGGTCTCGAACCAGCCCACAAATCCATTCTCCTTGCAGAACTGCTCCATTTTAATGCCGTTGTTCGTCAACACGTCCCGGCCCTGGTCGCATTTATTGGCCAGCAGTACTGTGGCGATGCTCTTGCCATTTGAAAGAGTCAATTTGGAGTCCAAGTCTTCCTTCCATTTTGTGACCGCTTCGAACGTGGACGGCCTGGTGACGTCAAAGACGATGAAGGCGCCCATAGCCTCCCTGTAGTACACCCGGGTCATGTTCCCAAATCGCTCCTGACCTTCACAAATAGACAAAAATCAACAACACAAAAAATATATATTTTTCAGTTATCATCGTATCAGTTCAAGATTGGGAAACAGTGGTTTCTGTGATGCTCATCTTAATATTAGGACAGTTTGCATAAACACAGCGTTACAGTTAAGTAAACCTTGAGCTTGAGCGAACTGTTACTAGCTTTGCTTCGTCATAAACCAGTTTCAAGGGTTAAAGTCCAACTACACAGTTATTGCGGGGGAAATCTTGGGTCTAGTTCTTGGGACAAGAGACTTCCAGGACCAGCTTTGGGAAACCCAGCTTCAGGCCAAAGTGGGAAACTCTGCATTCCATAGATCCCATGATCCCATAGCGGATTACTAGACGAGCGCAAGAGAGTCATGTGCCGAGCCGGCACTACGAGCCGTAATCTTTTTGAGTCTGACTTCTAACGTAGTCTGTGCTCGCCATGTAGAGTTTGCGGCTGTGAAAACACGGCTGGCGGGAAAACAGGGAAAAGAGCCTCAAAAATAAATATAATAACAATAAAGTGTTCGACAGCACATCCCAAGTCTTATTCTCACATTTAGAATGGCTAATATCCCTACACCTTATTACATGTACAGACACACAGAATCAAGAAAGATCACTTCAAATAAAGAGGAATGTTCATGTTGCATTCAAATGGCAATCTAATATCCTCCAAGGGAAATTCATAGTGAATCTCTTCATGATACATAAGCCCTATAGTATTGCATCAGAAACTGGATGCCAAAAACACATTTAAAACAGGCTATAATTTCCTTCAGTGGAAAGGTTTTAATCATAAAAAAACAACAAGATTAATACCATTTGCCTCATGATGTATTATTGCAAGATTTTGTATGACTGATGTCTGATTTCACTCTCTGACAGTCATATCGAGCTGATTAGGCAAAGGAGCAAGATTTGCATGTGTGAGAGGAATGTCTTGTTCGATGGAAGGATAAGCATATGTGGCATGTCCAAGTGCAATACATTTCCCATCAATTTCTCCTTTCTGGCCATAAAACACAAGGCCTAAAAAAAAAACATTATTACAAAAAACAATAATACATGTTCTGACCACAACACATTGTCTTAAGAGTGCTCTCGGTGGACATTCTGCAAATACAGTCGGCATCCACACCTGGTATAATGTTTGGCATGAGTTAACGGCTATGCTTAATTGGGTAAGAGCATTTAAGTTGATTATTGAGGCACCTGCACAGCACCCATAGTTTTGGGGGTGGGACATTATGTGTCTCCATATTATATACTCATGAACTTGAACATACTCATCTTTTGCCTGGAACCTGAACTTTGAGAACATAACCCAGTCTTTTTTCAAGTTTGAGGGCAATTAATTTGCATTCTCTGTTACCCTGTATGAAAGAGGAACATGTACAATACCTGAAAACAGAAAAATAAATTCAGCAAGGCACTTTAGGTTAAGTGCATCACTCGAGGATGCTCTACGAGGATACACTGTAGGCTACTAAAGCTAAATTACTTAAATCAGGTATTCGAACCTGCAAAATTGTGGTCAACAATCCAATTCTACCTTCACTAGATTACATCATCCAAATGTCTTATACTGACAAAGTAAAATGAGGAAAGGAATCCTAAATCAGTCCTGTTCTACCAACCAACCAACCAAGGGTCTGTACTGTTGAGAAATGGTTAAAACCCTCAACCTTTGACCAGAAGAGATATGTGTTCAAATCCATTTCAGGCCTTCAAGCATCTCCATAAACAAGCTCGTAAAGTTCAGGCAAGTATCAGTCATTATTTTGTTAGTCAGGCAAATTCACTTCTTCAAAGGTAGACTTTTGTTTTTATCTAGAATTACTTTTCTGTTATTGCCTCGCTCACGAGGCAGAGGCACATGACTTTTATACATACCGCCCCGCAGCCTGAAGAGCCGGGCCTGGCGTGGTAGATTACGCCGCAGCCGCTGAGGGACCTGGCCTAAAATTTAAAATTGTACATTCTGTCGCCGTTTTAACGATGCGCTCCTTGTATCACTCTCCAAATGACAAGCCAATCATTCAATAGGCGATGTGGCCATGCATTAAAATGTTTAGATAACATCTACTGCCCTAAAAGTGAGTACCATTCGATAAGATAAGGGAACTCAGAATGACATTTATTAATAGGCCTGATGATACACGGAAATATGAGGTCTGTTTGCGCCCCATTCTCATGCGTCAGAAACTCAGTAGAGACGAAACGGAGTATTAATGTAGATTGTCTCTAACTGTAACCTACGATTTTCTGTTTACACTCCAACCACTCCTCCAACAATTTCAGTTCAATAATCAGTCAGGTGGGATTTTACCATCGTTCGCACGTGACGCCTTTCACTATTTTTGGTTAAAAAAGGTAACTGATTTGTGGGCAGAGGGATACAATAAAGAAAGTGCGGAAGAAAATCAAAAACGTTCTTAAAAGCAATCTCAAAAGTCAAGAGTATGAAGTTGAAAGAGGCGTTGTTAAACTGTCATTTCATAGATGCGTACCCCATAGCCTACCTGTCCCGCTTGCGTAACAGTGTTGTGTGTCACAGAAACCTGGAAACATTCATGCAATGTAGCGAAAAACAAAAATAATTAGAGGACGCTCTTGCACAAAATGTGTAGTAGCTAAACGTTGAGTTTCATGGACGACAATAAGGCAAATAAATACACTTTCTATTGTATTAATCGAACACATAGGCTACAGTGCCACGTCGTTAACCTGCCGAAGATACAAGAACAAGCCATCTCATTCCTTGGAGGAGACAGAGGGGGAGACCTGTCAAAGTTAAATCAGCATTTTTAAGTTTGACAGTGCGTTCTGGATAACTGGACGGGCTTCGTCCTACCTGCTATGTCCCACAACTGAAGCCGGATAGTTTCTGTATCCCAATTCAATACTTTCAAAGCGAAGTCCACTCCAATAGTCGCTCTGTAATTCGGAGAGAAGTTTTGATGAACATAACGTTTGATGACGCTCGTTTTACCCACTCCCAAGTCACCAATTACTAGGATTTTGTAGAGGTGTTCTTTTTGGTTGTTCTGCATGGCGGATGTTGATCATGCCCCGTGTAATCCTTAGTGATGGAGTGGTCAGGATAGGAAGCGGAGCTCTTTAAAATCAAGAAGGAACGCCCCGGCCCGAACATGGCATGGAGCGGTTCAAACTTGTGACTCTCAACACAACTGCGAGTAGATCTATGAGAAACCGGGAAGTCGCATGGAGAGTAGATTATAGCCTACACGTTTCCAAAAGTTGTATGGGCTAGCCTACATCACCGTGTAGCTACTCAAAAAATGTTTTCGCCGATTATAATGCAGACAAAAAACAACTTTTGCATACAATTTATAAACTTTTGCGCAAATAAACTAGCCTATGCTTGCTCACATTATTGGATTAGTGTCAATGTGCCTGTAATCGGACACCAATCTAATCTTCAATACAAAATCATTACTGTAGCCCTACATGTAGTTCACATTGTTAAATACGGCTGACACGTTCTACCGAGAAAATACACTAGGCTATACCCTACACAAGGGACGCTCGTGTGCACAAATTCGTTCATGCGGCAGATAAGAACGGTTTATGCGATTTTATGGGAGGCTATTCATCATTTATCTTTTATTTTGGATTTAGCCTACTCATAAGAACAAAGTTTAAGAGTGGTCGCGACCTGTCGTAGACTAATTACGCACAGCGGCCGGTTATTCGGCAAAGCAAATATGACTAGCTAAATTATATTGTTTTAATTTTGATTATTTAAAAGAAAATACGCGTTTAAAATTATAAATTGCTCACCATAATCGCATTATTAGCTATAATGTTTAGGCTACATCATCCTGTTAGAGTTTTTAATGTTAAAAATATATTATTTAAATAAATCGAAA
The DNA here is from genome assembly GCA_029718625.1 of Synaphobranchus kaupii. Lineage (NCBI taxonomy): Eukaryota > Metazoa > Chordata > Actinopteri > Anguilliformes > Synaphobranchidae > Synaphobranchus > Synaphobranchus kaupii. Next base: position 12,073,725 of record CM056378.1, read on the forward strand.
ACAATAGCCTACAACTCCATATAGGCTACGTCCAAGTTAATAGACCAGTTGCAAAATACAACTTGCCCTGAATGCCCTCACTCGCTCGCGGCACCCGCCCCCACAGAAATTTGATTGGCCACCACAACTAGTTACAGATGACAAAATATGCTACTATTTCATATCATTGATTTATAGGTTTAGTGGGCGGAAATTTTTTGCTAGATCGCTAGATAAAACCACACATTAACGATTTAAATATTAATTTACCTCAAAGCGTAGGCCTGGCTGTAAATAACGTTAGGCTAACCACTTATTTTTTCCTGTATCCCAAGTCGCATCACATACATCACAAAGACCGACAGCCAGCTCACTCACCAGAGTCTGTCTGCACTCTGCAGTTGAACACTGAACAGTAACAGTGCCATTATGGGTCTCACGAGTCGTGTTACAATCGCAATAATATTTTGTAGCTCAACTGAAACTGCTACTGCAGGAGAAACACAGCCCCTCTCTTTGTCGGACGTTCACTCTCAGTGTGAGAAGGCACTAACGTTATTGTTCAGTAAGTATTAACCTATATGAACCAGATTCTTATAAATATACATAATTAGACCTCTATAATTTTCCATTTTCTTTTTCGTCCATGGATGGCTAAATTGTGTTGGAAACGCGTCTTGGACGCCTTTTCAAAGGCATTTTGTGGCATTTCGCACTGCACTGGGTCAGATTACACCAAACTGTTTATCTATAGGCTATGTCACGTTTTCGCCAAATTCAATAAACCTGTGATCTGCGTTAGGTTACCTGATCCTGAGGTAAAAGGTAACTAGCTAAGCAAACGTTACTTTACCCACGGTTTACCAATCATATCAAATGTAAGTACATTTTACATGAACCTAATCGTTATATTACTATATTATGACTATACCATTAACCTAATCGATATCCAAAGACAACGTTTAATCTGGCCGCATTTTTTTATTTAAACGTTAAATTTAACGTTAAGTCTGAATGTTATAGATTCAAATTGCTTCGAAATGCAGCATAGGCTGGAGTTTCATTAAATTGAGAGTAATTCATTTTTCATTCTCGTCACTGGTGATTATTGATGTTGACTTTTTGTAGGTAATCCATTGTGTTTGATTTTGGGTTGTCTCTTTTAAAATGTAATCAGTACTCATACCCTCAATGTTATAAACCATAAATCTGACTTCAACTTCGCTGCTTTTTGAAGAAATGTTTTTAAACCGGAAGTGTAGGCTACCACCATCTGGAAATGGGCTAAATCTTTAGTTTTACACAATCCATAAAGACTATTTTGTCATACTTGAATGAGCTACATGGTATTTTCTCTTATTGTTTCAAAAGGTTAGTTAACCAACATAGGGACTGCCACAGTCATATCTGTACATGTATAGCTCTGTAATTGAAATGGTAAACAAGCAGGCACTTTAAGGATGCCAATCTACATTTGCATATAGCAAAACCAACACAAATTATTGATCCTTTGTAGCAGTGCAATGCCTACTAGCAAAGAAACCCACCTCCTGTAACTAGACTGCATTGACTGCTCTGCTAAATGACTGCACCTGCTAAATGACACTACATACAGGTTTAGTGCACCTGCTAGATGACTGCAACTGAAGTTTCACAATTATTTGAGAGCCGTAGGGAGATTGTGGAGGGGGTCCTGCAATATACATATTTTATTTAGTGTGATTGCAATATGATCAGTCTGTCCATCTATATTTTTCCCTCCCTCTATTTCTCCCTCCATCTCCCCTATCTCTTTCTCCCTCCCTCTCCCTGTATTTGTCCCTTCCTCTCCCTCTGTATCTCTGCTTCCTTTTCCCTCTGAATCCTATATTTTTCTCTCTCCTGTATTTCCTCTATCAATCCCCTTTAGCATATTTACCGTTTACCCTGTCTTTATCCTGACCTCTGTCCTCTATATACTCTCTATATGTCACCTATCACTCTGTATGTAGTGTCTCTCTATCCTCTATCCATCAATCAGTGTGTGATATTCATATTGTAATTGGTTTTATTAGTAGTCTGCAATGTAATTTTAACAGTCAAGAGATTGTTATAAGATCATTTAACAAAATGAACATCTGACAGTATTGGAAAGAAATGACATTTGGTCTGGTCTCAGTCTTGTTCTTGGTCTCGCCACCTCAAAGTCTTGGTCTTGACTCGGACTCGATACGCTCTGGTCTTGGTCTTGACTCGGTCTCGGTTTAGGTGGTCTCGACTACAACACTAGCATATTGTGTCGCACAAACATCCCACGTTGCCTACTGCACAAGAAAAGCACCTGCATTTCATAATTTAACTCTAACCAATCTGCACTGACCCAAGCCTGGTGTGAAAGCACCGTATGGGTACTCAATTTTAAAACTCAAAACTTCATAGCAATTGCAAAATGATTTGCAATTTCCACTGTAGTGCCTGGGGTGGTGACCGTTCTGTGCAGTGCCCGTTTCAGTCCAGTAAAATGGCAGGTTGGCCACACACAAGCAGTGGCCTTGTTCCCCTGTAAAAACACAGCACCGATGTCCAAGTGTCATAGAACTGAACGAAAATAACGATGAAGCAATACACCACAGAAATAATGTTTAAAAATCAGCTTTATTTCTCTTAAACATAAATTTCAAAGGAGAAAAAAAAGCAAATTTGCGACCTACCCCTACATTCTAAAATCTCAATTGCTTTGAAAACTTAAAAACACCAATACAAAACGCTAAACTGCGAGTACTGGCGTGTATAGCCTATACGGCCAGGCACAGGCAAGAACAAATATATTCCCTTTACAAATCCATAAGGCAGCAGATCATTTAAAGTTCCAGAGATATGGCAGGCTCATTTAAACAACTTCCCTTTCAGATTAAAAAAAAAAAAGGGGGGGGGGGGGGGGGGGGGGCTTGATTTGTCAAGTCAAACCTGTGCTTTCCTGAGATTTACATTAATTGAAACAACAGGTTCAGTAAACTATAATTTACCATTTAGTGCATAATTCCCTGTACAAGCTGTAAAAATAGATTTTTTTTTTTTTTTAAAGTGTTCTGTGGTATTTAAGGTACTGTTGAGCAGTGAGCCGCTGCTGAGACTGAGCTGCACTGCAAAAATACTAGCCACTGATGACAAAACAAACCTTTTAAAACACGCTCTATCTCTCTCTCGCTCTTGTAGTTTGGTATATGCAACTTCCTGGTTCAAAGGTCACAAGCGAAACAATTAAAAAAACGAAAATAACTATCCACTTTAAAATTCCACGCCATTTTTAAAAACTGACTTCGAAGCCTCTAAAGAAATCATTTTCCTCAACAGCATGATCGGTACTACTGAGTGATACACATGTGAGGGTTGAGAGAGACACAGGCCCCTCAGAAACCTACAGTTGGGGGACTGGCATGGCCGCCAGAGCGATGCTCTCGATACTGCACTCGTCGGAGCCCCTGCGGATTCGGAAGAACCCGCTCTCTCCCCAGCCGGTGCCCCAGCTGTTCTTCACAATCCAGTACTTCTGACCAGTCTTGTGACACTTCCCATAACCCACCAGGAGCACCGCGTGATTGGTCAGCTCGAAGGGGTTGAACTCGTCCGTCAGGCCCGTGTGGTGGTAGATGCCCTCCGTGTAGTGCATGAAGTCCGGGTACACCTCGAAGGCCACGCCCATGGGGCCGTCCCTCACCAGCTCCGCCATCATGGCCGCCTCGTTGCACGCCCCGTAGAACCCGCCCACGTAGTGGTAGTCAGAGGTGTAGTAACGCAGGCAGCCCGGCTTCACGTCGCAGCGGGAATCTGACCCGATATAGGGGTAACAACTCTCGTCAACGATGCCAAAGTCCTGGATGTACTTGCCGATGAGATATGGGAACCCACCATCACAGCCTGTTGGGGGGGAGAAGGGAAGGGCCGTTACAGAGAACAGTGGATACAGGATCTCTGTTCTAGCTTAGTCTTCCCACACAACCTCAACAGATTCACAGAGAATGAGATGCTACTCTAGAATAAATAAAAATTTAGGCAACTGGTTTCACAGATTAAAATTCACAATTGCTCTCCCATATGGTCACACGGAAGAAATACATTGGATCACTAACAATAAAATAAGTTCAGGTGTAAATCAAGCGTAAATTGGGGAAAACGGTACCGTAAATAATGGAATAATAACTATGAGTCACAGTTAGCAGGTATACATCATCATCCAGATGCTATACTACTGTAGCGTAACGTGCGCTTTTGGGAGCCTTACAGAATTTTACAGGGAAATTTTTTGATTCCTGCATAAAATAACCCTTCCCATTTCCAAAATCAGGAGACAGTAGTTTTTAAAGATTAATGGGAGTGACTACATCAACACTCATGGTCTTATTCCTCACAGCGCATTAATGTGCAGGTAGCAAACAAACACCAATGAAACATTACATGTAACTTGGACTGTCCCATTACAACAATGCAGGGTTTCTACGGCAACGAGAACTGCAGACAGAATTACTGGCTATTTCCCAATATTCTTTACTCCCCACCTCCTTTCCTCCACTCCCCTCCTCTCCTCCACTCGTCTCCTACAAGGAAGTATGCAAAATAGCCAGTACGTTTCAAGTACAAAGTATTTTGCATGTACAGCATACAATGTACCCGACATTGTGGTTTGCGTCGAGACATTAATTAATATGTCACCTCTAATACGTAATTAAGATGTAATCAACATTAGATTAGGACACAAAGATCGGTTTCTGGGGCACGGAGGAGATGAGGTGGTAGTGGAGGAAAGGAGGGTGCATTTTTCAAGTATTGGGACGCATCCCTTGTATTTCTGTTTAAGGTTTACAACAAGATGGCTGCTACCACCTTCAGCGTTGCAATGGATTGTGACAATCAAATCAGCAAGGAGTGTCAAAGAAAGGCAAAACGTTTGTCCATAGTGGAAGATAGAATTTTGAGTGACAGGGCTCTGAAATTACTTGCAAAATATATAGATCTATAGTTATAAGTATATAGTTTTTTGGATGTACCATTGGAAAATGTTTAATTAGTAAGCTTGGAATTAAAACTTAAAATAACGCTGACACTGGTGTGTCTTTGATTATGAAGATCCATCCAATCAAAAGTTCTGTCTGAAATGGCACGTTCATTTTCTAGTACTAATGCATATGCATGATTTATACAGAGGAATTTCCCGATAAACAATATTTCTGCCAAGTTTTGTATTAACATGGATGACCGGGGCTGATTTCTGTACACAGCTGCATCAGGCAATCACACGTCTGAAACTCCTCCAATCCCACTGCAAAGCAAACATACAAAATGGCAGACATGGCAACCCACACAAGGGCCCCACATCAGTTCACGTGCATACTGTAATGTTACTTTAGTTAAAAATTTGTAACGGTAATCTTGTGCAGTAACGTGACACTTGTTGCTCCTGTACACTCCTTGTTAATTGGGTTAAACTAGGTCTGGCTCTACTACGTTCTCATGACCCATCTATCCAAACTAGTGGCGGCTCCTGAGCTGAAAATTGAGGAGGCAGAAAATTTCCCCTTAAACCGATTGGTCTCAATCATTTTTCAATCAGTTTCCTTGATTAACAATAGACTACAGAGTTTAATTCACAATTTACTTAATGCCATCAAATGTAGCCAGTTCTCCTCAATTAGGCTATTAGGCAAGTAATGAAATTCTTTTAACTTGCATCGCAAAATTGTGCACATTTTAATCAACATTATAATTGTGGATACATGTGCTCTTCATTCTCCGCACTCTCATTCCGAAAATATTAATGGAAATTAAACGATTTTAAAGCTCAGCTTTTGTTAGATTATTTTTTATTGCAGGTTGTGCTTTTTTTCATAAAGTGTACTTTTCCGTTTAATCTCCCGAACATGACGTGAAGAATGAAGCTGTGTCTTCACCTGCAAATGGATTATTCAGATCATTGGCACACTTGTTAATCAAGGAAAATGATTGAAAAAAAAGATTAGGACCAATAATCAGTTTAAAGGGAAGTTTTCTGCCACCTAAATCTTCTGCTCAGGAGCCGCCACTGATCTACACCCAGGAGACTTTAGGAAAATGCTCAGGACATCGTATGGATTAAACACACCAAACGCCTAAGGTCACAGGTCAACCATGGATCAGGAATTCATTTTCCCCATTTGCTTTGCAGACTTCGCCCGCATTTGACCGGAAATATCGCACGTTACGTTAAAATAGCATCTTCCTTTGTATAAACATGTACAACGTTGTGGTGTAAATGAAATGTACATTTGTACAAATGTTCCTAAAGAAGTGATGTAAGTGAAGTAAAATGATTTAGCCAGGATTCAAGGATTTGAAACCAGAACATTCTGGTTTTGAAAAAAAAATAAAAACAGATCTTAAAGGAGGCAGCTTGGATCTTGGAGCAACACCAAGGGAACGTCAGACTCTGGACATCGCAGATCTTCAGCATTCTTGGCGGCTCCATTTACAATCGATTTCCCCTCCACCAGACAGAAAAGAGACCAACTGACAGAAGAGAGCACTTAAAGCAGCCAGGAACTCAACCGAGCGACGTTCGCAAAGCCATCTGTCACCCCTCCAGTACAGTAAAGAAATGACGGCTTTGTCTAAGTCTCACCGGATTCTTCCGAGGAGACCCAATTATGGAGTTCATAAATTACACACAAGTACCTTGCAGCACGGTGGGGGTAAGAAGATAAAGCCATTAACCCCAAACCGAGGTACAAGTGAGCGCACGTTTTGCAGGTTCATTACTGCTTACCATTCAAAAGGCCCTTAATGGATGTCAGGGGATGTAATTATATGAATGAGTTTGGGAGGGGAAGGGAGGAAGAAACAGGTGCATTCAGACTAATGGGCCAACCAATAATTAACCCTGAGGTGCTCGCCATACTGCAACAGACTAAACACACAATACGTGGCGACCTTTGACACTACGGAGTCTGCTCGGGAAGAACCTGCCCTGGGGCCCACTGCGCCAAGAGACACCGGGGGCTGAGATTCTAATCTCCGTTAGCGGATTTAATTACGCGGCCAACGTTTGTTACAGTTAACCGTTTGAAGAGTAGGATTTTTGGAATTTTTTAAATAGTTTTTTTTTTTTTCTCCTTTGAAAATTCGAAGTCTAGTGTTCTAGAACTTTACGATTACCAGTAGTGATTGTTACATCAGCATTAGAATGTTCAGTTAGGCACATTCTAATCACATATTTGTGATCTTGCACCTTTTAAAAAAAAGGGTTAAAGACGGGTAGGGTAGCACAGAAATTTCCCCCTTACCCACTGGTCATGAGCAAGCGAGACGAACGAACACACAGGTACCTTGGGAGTACTGAGAGCATGACACCACCTGCTGCGGGCTGAGGACGGGCGTCTGGGTGTTGTTGGTCCGGATTCGGATTCGAGCTTCCAGCATTCCCATAGTGGCAAAGGAGTAGCAGCTTCCACAGGCAGCTGGTGACAGAAAGGAAGAAATACATTTTTTATTTTATTTGTTTTTAAATGACATGGGTCATTTCTGAATCAGCGCACTATCAAGTATGCCAGTTGAGTATACTTTTTTAAAAAGCTCTTAAGTACACGTCACTTATGAAAATTGAGTTTTCTTAATATCCCCCCGATGATATTCTTATTTCCGGGTTTTCTCTGATAATAGTATGGAGGATATACTTTATGTCACTAAACAGTATGCAGTAAGCAGTATACAGTATGCTAGTACATGGTACACAGGACGCAGTAGATAGGGCTCTGATGCGGACACAACCAAGGGGTTTTAAACACCCATGATCAACAATTCCAGCTTTCACAAATACCTTTTCTATATTAGGATTATATACACACATTTCTTAATATTGAAGAACAAATCCTGGTATTCTTATCATAGTTTCCTCTCAAACATACAATCCACTGTAATTGCACTTCCGCTGTGCATGGAACGGAAGAGTTGAGATGCCACAGTGGGGTAGTTCACACGTTAATAAATTCAGATTGTACACCGTTACTTTAAATCCGTGTTAACAGATAATTTCACTTCCTGTCAGTGAACAAAATAAGCCAGCGCTGCTCATTAACCAAGAACCTTACGCAGAACCACCGTCTCAGGGGCTTAGCCTGCTCACCACCCACATGCTCATTGCGAGCCGCAACGTTGGCGGTTCGTATCCGACCGCGCGACCTTTGTCGCATGTCGCTCCCCATTCTTCCCGTCTCTCTACACAGTTCTGCCCAATAAAAATATTTGGCATTTTTTTAAATAAAAATAATAAACTCTTATACAGAACCTAAGCAGTGCTGAGATAATGATTGGGATTGGGGAGGTAGCAAACTGGTTCCTGTGTGAGGTAGGAGAGGGTTTCTTGTAGTCCATCACAGAGGAGTCGTTTATGCTGTAAACGCAGCTAATTCATGCCAGCGAGACTGAAAACTGTAAATTTAAAACATGGGTCAAGCTCGCTGCCCATTAACCAATCAATACCGAAGGCCATGTTAAGTTCTATACATGGAAACTCTCTGTAGAAACATCCCTGTTCAAGCCAAAAGCAACAAGAACCACTTATAAAACAGGGACCTTCAAGAACAAACTGTTTTCCTCTCTGACATTAACTAAAGGGATACAGGCAGGGCAATGATTACAGACTAAATGTCAGAATACCCCAGACCTTCCTAGAACCTTAACAGACTGAAGAGATCACAAACCAACAGCCGTGTGGAGAAAAAGGCAGCTTTTAAAGGCCATTTCTGTAAAAATGAAAGCATTTCTAATAAGCTTCATTTATTAATGTCAGCCGTGCGTCAAACAGCTTAACACCTTTTAAGATGGTAGAACGGGGGGGCTCCCACAGACATCTGCGATTGCATTACACAACTCTTCACTTTAAACCCCTTCATGCTGACTCCAGTTACCTCTCGATCGTCAATCATAAGTCAAGAGCTCACAAGCAACGCTGTACAAAGACATGGCCCTGAAGCCCAGACAGACATTGGATATTCACGCCTGTGCGGTCACCAGTGGTGCGACAGGATAGTGTCCTTCCACCAGGGGTAGGGTGGGTATGTCGCCCCACCTCTCTCAGCTCAGTGCCGAAAGCCCCTCGTCTCCCAAAAACTGGGAGTTGCCTTGACTACAAACATGAAACATAGGGGGGGGGGGGGGGGGGGGTGTTCAGGGCAGGGGCCAGAACACTTCAGTGTTGAGAATCAGCTGGGCTGCGTTCGGATCCTAAATTTATCCTTTCTTCCTGTCGTTCCCTTCCCTTGCTTTAAGGGGGGAATCCCCAAAATGCCAGGATGAAATATGGCAGCCACACCAAGTGTGATTCGGATCCAATTTAAGAAGGGGGAGGGAGTAATTATATTCCCTCGCTCCCTCGTTTATCCTCCCTTCCACCAAGGGTATAAAATGCAAGCTTCCAGCAAGAAGGGAATCCCACAATGCAATGCTCCACATGGAAAAATTGGGCGGTCACCACAGAACTATGTGGTGGTCACATTTAAACTGTATGGTGTTGCACTTCCGAAATGTTGCGAGGGCGGTTCGGTTCCGCTTTTGTTTGTTTCTCGTCAATCCTCCCTTTGCAGAGCACCTTTTAAGTTTGCTTGCTGCACGTAGCAAATTGCGTCACAAGATGGCTCCCTCGAGGGAAGTGAGCAAGGGAAGGGAGTGTGTTAAATTGGATTCGAATGCAGCCCTGGTCTTGAGAGGCAGCCATTCACACACACATACTTACACACATACTTCTCACCCCTACAACTGAGTGTACTCACAGTATACCCTCGTACATGTGAGCAGGATCAAGAAATTTCCAACACAGTCCGCAACAATATAAAAGTTGGTTGTTGACACAGTAAGAGGGCAGAGTAATGCACAATTAGCACAGACTGCACCTTGACAACACCATAATGCATCTGCCGGAGAAGCCACAAGAAGCTTCAGCGCCCTCTACTGGTGGGATTAAGTTATTGCACTGGGGCATGAACCAATAAACTCAATTCCATTTGTGTTCCTTTTCATTTGTTGGATACATGATAGTTAGATTCTGCATGTGACAAGAGTTTGAAGCAATCTATGAATGGTCCAAGCAAGTTGCTACACTATAAACCCAGAACACGGTTTTGGAAAAGGTGACGTTCCTGCCATTTATTCTAGATAGAAGTTTCTCTTCCTCTTCAAGACCACTGCTCTATAAACAGAGACTCTCATTTTCTTTTTCCTTCATGCTACCGGTTTTTTACCCCCACCCACATCTGGGGGGGGGGGGGGGGGGCATGGGGTTAGTGACACTTTACTGATCTCCGAGCTTGTGAAACAACAAGGTAGTAAAACGTCTGAGGTTTTAAATGGCAGGGCTGTACAAGACAAAACCTTTCATCATGTTAAGACCTTTTCACGGTGACAGCTCTGTCCTCGTGAAGACTATGCCACCGAAGGATTGAATGACATCAGGCAGTAAATGACAGGGACTGGGGAAGGCTTTGCAACAAATGCACTGTAAATTGGCTATTTCATTTGTTTAATTGCGCCCGACTCGAATCGGCTGTAAAACTTGGGTGTTCCTCCCAAAATTAAACCCTGTGATGAATATGTTTCCAGTCAGGTGGAATATCACAGCGACCTTTATTAAACCAAGACTTTTCAATTGCAAAGGATTTTAAGCCTCTGAAGCCCGGAAACAAGGTTTGTACAAGGGGAACGTTAGCGAGTGAAACACAGCCGTAGTGTGCTCAAACTGCCAGCAGTCATGACCGCCTGTCATTGTTTGAGGTCAATTGCATATCAATTTGGTCATTTTGTGAAATTAATTGAAATTCAATTAATGACTTGAAGAATGTCCCATTACTTAGCATTATTTAATTGATGAAGTACATTTCCATTAATTTCCTGAATTAACTGACTAGAGATGGAAATGACCCCACAGTGCTGCCAGGCACACCCGTTTCAAATAGAATTTCAGCCCTTGAAGCCAAAACGCAGATCCTTATTGACACTCAGCCAAAATTACATAAACCATCAGGGTCATTATTTAACGACTCGTCTGGTTAATAATAATAATAATAATAATAATAACAATAAGTGGCAATTTCCACCTAGGAATCGGTTGATTATTAATTTCATTGTGCACCCCCCCCCCCCCCCCTCCCCCCAAAAAAATAAAGTCACACAGATGCATAACATTTGGATAGAAATGGGGGATATTATAGTCTGCGACAGACTAAGAGGCTATATACAGTATGGGACTATATTAAATACTCAACAGCACATTTTCCAACTGTAATATATCATTGCAATCCACACGATATAACGGCAAAATGGCATACATTTGACACGTCATTTTGTGCCGTTTTGAGAATGGCAACTACTTGCCCCAGCTATGAACTTTACATTTTTATGGAGATGAGAGATAAAACGAGGTCCTCTGGGATGATCACCACTGCTTGGGTTCAAGGTCAAACAAAAAAGGTACAAAGTAAAAGCTGTACATTTTAAAACAAAGTAAAATACAAAAGGTAACCATACAGGAAGCGGTGGCTTTACCTTGGTTGCGGACAGGGCTGACGTAGTTGACGCCGTTGACGTTTCTCCAGTCCCAGCGCTCTGGCAACCCTGCCGCCATCTTGGCCACTTCAGCAGTCACAGGAGCAGGCTTCACACGTCTGGGGAAAGAAAGAGGAGGGTCGCCATGGGAACAAACACCACACAATAACCAGCCATTTGCTATTTTTTATTTTTTTGGAAAGACTTCATTTACACTTAATTTAACGTTCACGTCGAATAGTGCGAATAGTGAGTCAGCGTGAAAAAAAGAATGAGGAAACAAACAAAAATAAAGAAATACAGGAGAAGAGGAAAGTGTGGCAATGATTTGGCAGATGTCCCACCCTCCACTCCCAAATCTGCTTCAGAATTCAAATCTCAAAACACACCTAGGCAGATGCAGATTCTTTTAATTAAAATGAGCTTTTTTCACCTGGCAATATGGGAGTTTCGTCCACCTGCTCTTCGAATGAGCTCCTCAAGAGTGAAGCTCTCGTGTTCACTGTAGGCTGAGGCCTTCCAGGATGTCTGAACGGTGTTGATGGCACGCACAAAGTCGTGGTTGTGTTTGTAGGGACGCTGAAAGAACCTGTCATTTTTAGATGGGTGAAACACAGTGAATTAGGACACGCATAAAAAGTAAAAAAATAAATAAATAGATTTTTAAAATAAGGCTGTATGAGACAGGGACCAGTATTATCAAGACCAGGGAAGTTGTGAAACAGTTTAAAAATGCCATAACATAACAATTATACAGTGAGAGATTGACCGTACAAGAGCTCCAAGCAGATAACTCACAAGCTGTATTTGAAATTTGGTTGGTTGCTGATGGAAGTTCTCCGGGGAACCGGAGTAACCTTCTTGCCCACAAAACAGGCCCAGTTGTTTCCCAGAACATCGTGGACCCACCCTGGTAGAGTCTGGTCGCAATAGCTGGTCACCTCTGAACCTTGTCCCGTGTACTATGTTGGAAACATCAGAATACTGGCAGTGAAATCACATTTCCTTTTGAGAGTGAGGACATGGACCATAACCACTTGTATTTGGGGCAATAGGCTTGTTATGATTGGCAAGTTGACGTCTAAACACACTGGAGACGCCACACATTTGAATCTTCAGCATATAGCCATCACAGTAATTAAACATAAACCATGATTGAAACGGGTAATGTCAGAACATTAAAAGTAACACGTGACACCGTATTGCCATAATAATGCTAGCACTGTCCAAGTAGCTATTGTAACGACGAGTAGATTCAAAAATGTATCCCTCTCACAATCTGTGAAACCTGCTCATAAACATTTCGTTGCCAAAAAGAGACGTAAAAACGAGGGGAATGACTCGCATGTGACAACCACAAGACGCATAATGACACAGGATGGAAACGTTTGATATGAAACAGAAAGTATGAGCCAACCGTCTACCAACCTTGAAAAACCCGAACCACTTGTAATCGGACAAAACCACCTCGAAGCCCTGGTTGTAGATGAGCGTGAAAAAGCCTGTGTTTCCAATGTCGTCAGAGGCTACAGACAGCTTTTCAAGATGAACCGTGACCGTTTTCACAGCGGGTCCTGTGTGGAACATATATGTGGTAGACAGACGCAGACTTCAGTTTAGCCAAACGCAAAGAGACGAGACAGGCTAGGCCTTCCGCAGTGCTAAATAGTCAACATGTCCATCAGTGCATGTACATTCTGAAAGTTAGATAAGGTAACGTTAGATTCGGTGCTGAACACTGGCAAATTGGCTATCCACACCATCAGCAAACTTTCAGTGCAGGCTAAACGGAAAAGCGTACCTACCCATCGTGGTACAGTTTATGTCCCGATCTTGTCCACCTTTGGAAACCTGGAACATCCAGGTTCCCACCAAATCCTCATATGTGCAGTTGGCTGGGGTGTCACACAGTGAGCGCTGCACCGCGCACATAAACATGCACCACAACGCCAATGTCCACTTCATTGTAGCCTACAGGCAGCGGCTCCGCACAGCCTTGCTATAAAAAGACCAAAACCACAAAATTAGGATTAGCAAAAATGTTTGGAGTACAAAGCCAATACACCACGCCTGATGAAGCCGAATGCTGGCCCGTACTTACAATCCCAAAAGTAACTTAAAACGGTCTTCACTTCAGTATCCTCAAAGACGCTCAGCAAGCAGGACGAAGTTTCCCCTTTGTCATATGACTTTAGCAACTCCCACGTGATTGACGTTAGTCTTGAACAAGGAAGAGGAAGGTGAAACTGCCGCGGTTTGATGATTAATCGGAATGAACTGTTTAGTGCTGGGGTGTACATTTCTGCACAAGCGTGCACAACTCCGGTCGCGGAGGGTTGGTATAGTTCTGTGGTTGTTCTGCTGCTAGTTTTGTTCCAAACTGTCACCTTAGTTTTAGTTTTCTGACAGCTCTATAAACTACGCTGGTTCACTCTTGTACTTTGGCACAGTAAAATCTTTAGCCTACTGTCAGTTTTTCTTCGTCGTGGTCTGAAAACGCACTTTTTCAGACTCCACCTCGACTAAACTACCTATATAGGGCCATTCTATATAGTACTCGCTTCCTGTTTTTTTGGTTGTTTTCTATTTAACTTGTGTTTTTGGTTATTTTATAGTTCAGAATGTATAGCTGACTGTGTGTACTACTCATGTTTATTACTAGGGATAGCTCCTACGCTGTGAGAAAGTTGTGCTTTGTCGGATTTGCTTTGTAGTCGAGTCAATGACCTTCAATACGCACTTATTGTACGTCGCTTTGGATAAAAGCGTCTGCCAAATGATTGTAATGTAATGTAATATACACTTGCAATTTGAGGCTGTAGACTAGCTAGTGTTTATGTAAGTCAAATTGCGATTGAGATAATGAAATAATTAAGAACAGATGTTGGCACAAAATCCTGAAACGGATCGGCCCTTGTTGCGCACCCCTGGGTTAATGTTATCCCCGCCCTAACAAAAATGAACTATAGTATTGCTATAGTTATCTTCTAGAAAACTATAAGAATATTATAGTTTTTTCGCCCACTATAATAATGCTATAGTATTTGTCACTATAGTACAATAGTATAACTATAATATTTCCACCCCTATAATAATTATTTAGTATATGCTTATAGGACCATAGTATGACATAGTGTGTACAAAAAAACTACAGTAATACTATAGTATTTGTATAGTATATGCTGTCGACATACTATAGTTTTACTAGTTCATTTTCGTTAGGGCGTGTTACACCTATAGGACTAGGCTTAAATCCAGTAATTATTTTTAATGAAAATCTTCATTGAATTTTTATTGTAGTCTAGGACTAGGCTTATTCCATGTCCGGCACATATTTTTAAATGACTATTTATTTATGGTATTTTACAGTTTTGTAGCTGAACTAACCTGCTTCCAGGTTAGATTGGAAAGTTTCACGTGCACTTACTGTTAGCTAAACCGATCAGATAAATTTTCTTTTAAACATGAAAGGGGACTGTCTGTTTATAGAATTTAGTCTTCAGTTGTGTCACTTATATAAAGCCTATTGCTAGGCCATATCCACATTAGTTAAAAAAAAAAAATGAATAGGTAGATGTGGATGGATCACTTTAAGGGTTGTTTCTCCTGACTTTTTCCCCCATAGAGTTCTATAGGAAAATGAGTCCGGAGAAATAACCCTTACAGTGATCCATCCACATCTACTCCATATCTGGCAACAGAGTGATGGTTTGGGGCTCGTTTGATAGCTCAGACCCTTGATAACTTACAGCCATTTAGCCAGCCATGTGTTCCATACTGTACCAGTGTAATTTACAGCTGAATCTAGTCTCACCCCCCAATTTCCATAGAGATCCATTCAAATACAGAGAGGTTATAGTATCGCTTGTAACAGTACCTGAAAATAAGATATCGACAGTTTTTTGATGTTGATGGTCACAGACTTCAGGAAGTAACAGCATGTAAAGGATATGTGACCAAATATGAAATATGATACTTTAAAAATATGTTAAAGCAAATGGTATGAATACTTATGTAAATGAGAAATTTTATTTTTTTATTTTTAATAAATTTGCAAAAATCTCAAAAAAACTTTTTTCACCATTATGGGGTGTTGTATGTAGAATTTTGAGGGAAAAAATGAATTTAATCAATTTTGGAATAAGGCTGTAACAGAACAAAATGTGGAAAAAGTGAAGCGCTGTGAATACTTTCCGGATGCACTGTATGTAAAATGATTGTACCCTTAGCCAGCAGCACATAATGAATTTGTATTTTTTTTTTGCTGGTTAAAGGTACTTATTAGTACCCAAATAGAACAATATTGTACTAACATAAAAATAGTGCAATGCACTCCATGTTTCTTCAGTAGAGGTGCCGGTTGCAGCATGAGTACATCCAAAAAGAAAAATACACTGGGCTTTGTTCAATGTTATAAATTATAAATTTATTTTTTTTAATTTCTCAAATGCGACAGGAAGCACAAACATAAAAGAGAGATCAATAACGCGTTTCGGCAGTGTCCTTCTTCTGGTTCGCCCTTCCTTTCGAACCCGAAGAACAACGTTGTACTTTCAGGGTACATTTGGGAAATTAGTTTCCTAAAGAACAAAAATATACCTCCAGTCTACCTTTATTTCTGAGAGTGTAGTCTAAATGTTCCTACAGCATATCCATTTTATAGTGGTGGGTGTGTCACCCCTTCACACAACATGATCATACTCAGTCATATTTAAAAATATGTTTAAAACCAGCAGTTAATTATGCTGCAGGTGGGGGAGCTTTGAATCTTGTGTTGTCAGGTTGAATGAAGCCCACTGGACAAATACTGCACACTGTTTATTAGGTCAAAAATCATTGAGCTTTACCACCATATGATAGTGGTGGCTTGCCAATAAGTCCCTGTAACCGCGTTTGAATGCCATGCAGTTCTACCGTGTTAATATCAATGTTACTTATATAGCTGTTTCAAGTAGCCAGTTAAACACCCACAGTGGAAAGTAATTAAACCCAATTGTGAAATTGGAAATTAAGCATGAGAATCTCGTCAATAAAGGAATACAATACAAATAAAAAAGAGGAGGGAAAAAGAAATGTTTATTCTCTGTTGGTAGGACGTGGAACGATAAAAGCACGGTGGTGTATTTGCTCAAAATGACAGCTCTCTGTTGTTGATGCATAGCGTTAAAGCACCACTGTTATAACCTTCTGCAGCCTGGAGGTAAAATTGGATTTTGTAGAAGAGTCTTGGGACAAAGACTGCAATTACTGAGGCTATGCAAAGAGCATGAATCATCACCCCCAACAGACTATAATCAATCCACTGAACGAGAGTAATGAGGAATTAGTCACGTTGTGTTTATTGCTCTTCATCAGTGCCCTAAACTTCTGTATGTGTGGCATTTTGGCAGCATTAATCTGAAAAAAGCTACGGTTCTATAAACCTCCTTTTGTAACAGGTATACACACACACACACACACACACACACACACACACACACACATCGTAGACCATAAAAACCCCCATGTCTGTGTGTGTGTGTGCGCGTGTGTGTGTGTGTGTGTGTGTGTGTGTGTGTGTGTGTGTGTGTGTGTGTGTGTGTGTGTGTGTGTGTTCACGCGTGTATGTGTGTGTCTGTGCACGTGTGTGTGTGCGTGTGTGGGTGTGTCCGTGTTACTGTTACAAAAGGAGGATTTTTTTTGGCAGTGACAACTGGAGAAGTGGGTAGGGAACACAAGGGACTGTGGCAGTAAATCAGATGTAAGGAGATGACAACAGAGCACACTTGAATTTTCTCAGAAGAGCATTAGTGTGGGGCTATTTTCTCAGGACTGTAAGCATTGTTAATCTTCCTGCATTTTATTCCACAAATAAATACGATGTTTAACAGCTCCAGTCCCACAGAGAAGCTGGGTTCCCTGTTTGTGAGGCCACGCCAAGGCTGTACAGCTGTGTCAGGGCCACTGTTCACTCTCTCATTAGTGCAGCGCATTCACGCATTACCACGGTTACACTCATTATTACCACTTTGCACTGGCAGAACCCTGCTGGGCCCTGCTTGGCTGGAACCGGGCCGGGCCTGCCCTTCAAGGCTCACTAGATTTTGCTGGGAGACCATAAAAGGAGTTTTCTGTAAAAAATAAATAAATAAATGGTGGAAACATCTCTATGGTGGAAATTTGTCATGGATCACAGCTTGCAGATCAATAAGAAATAATTAATTTCATGCATCGGGCTCAATCCCTCTGCTACCTTTATGGACCGCCTGGACTTTCCTATTATTCCACAAGTATTTCACATAGTTTAAAGGTCAAAATGTAGATGGTGGACACAAAGACCCAGGAGATGTTTTTTAAACATATTCTCTTGTAGAATAACAAAAGAAGTAAAACACATTTGCCATTGTGGTACACATGGTATACCTTGAATAGCCAAGGACCAAGATGCACTGGGGTAAAAACACGGGAGTGCTAGTAATCCTATGCCTGTAAGAACAGTTCTTCAAATAAAACCTCAAGGTCAGAGATGACTGTGATTTTCCTGATGAAACAAACAAAACAAATTGTCTTCTATGGAAGAAAAGGCCACTTTTTTAACCAAGATTATTTTCCCCCACACACTCTCCATCAAAGCATATGCTGCCAGTCCACCAGCTGGGCTTTATAGCCATTTCTTTGGGGGAGAGTCCTTCTCGCACGGCAGGTGCACACAGTCCTGGAAGTGCCCGGCTGACTGGAGGATTTGCACTTGTGTGATTAAACCCTGCTGATCTCTATCTGTACTCTATAGCCACTTGTGCACTGCCCTGCAATGGCTACATCCACAGTGCACAGCCCACAGTGGAGTGCAGCATTGAGTGCAGTATTGTATTGAAACTCATTGTTTTAGCAGGAGTGCCCGAGTTGCCCAGCAGCTCATGAGAGTACACTTGAGGAGAGCGCAGCAAGTCTGTTCACCTACAAGTGCTTGTAAAACTCTCTGTTTGGTCAACAGATCATCCCATTCTCAGTGCACCGTGCCTGTAGGAAATGTGTTCTAACATTTTTTTTAAAAACACAACAGGGTTGAAGGCATTTTGTCTCGCCTCCTTAGACGGCCTTGTGCTGCACACTGGGGTCGATTTTAAGGGGATGCCATTCCCCCTGTTTAAAAGAAATGGACAAAAATCATCCCTTTTGTAAAACTACCATTTTTAACTACCAAACCACGTGTTATTGGTCCTTTCTTTTAATGATATTCTGTGATATCACAGACCCCACCATGCCCCTTGAAAATATTTTACAAATGGACCACCATCTATGCATATGATGAGGATGGAAATCACAGGTATAGAAACAGGATTAGGAACATGGGTCATCAGCCATTGTTTCATTTTTTTTTTTCTTTCTATATACAGTACCAGTCAAAAGTTTGGACACACCTACTCATAGAAAGTTTTTTTTGTTGTTGTTATTTTTACTGTTTTCCACATTTTAGAATAGTAAAGACATCAACACTATCAGATAACACAAATGTAATTCTGCAAAGACCCAAAAAAAAAGTGTTAAACAAATAAGAAAGGTCTTATATTTTAGATTCTTCAAAGTAGCCACCCTTTGCCTTGATAACAGCTTTGCACATTCTACCTGGAAATAAGGTGTCAAGAGTCTTTTGATATCCTTTTATACAGAGTCATGATAGCATCACTTGTTTACCTGTGGAATACTTGCTTACCACAGAAGTTGGTTGAGAGAATGGCAAGAATGTGCAAAGCCGTTATCAAGGCAAAGGGTGGCTACTTTGAAGAATCTAAAATATAACACTTTTTTTGATTTGTTTGCATAATTTAATTTGTGTTATCTCATTGTTTTGATGTCTTTACAATTCTAAAATGTGGAAAACAGGAAAATAAACTTTAAAAAACCTATGAGTAGGTGTGTCCAAACTTTTGACTGGTACTGTATATATTTCAAGTGTTTATTTCTCAAGAGTGTCCATTAAAATAATAATTTACATTAGCCTACTTCTTACTACTTCACATCCTTGCTGGTCCAAAAACGCAGCAAATCGCGGTGTCTACTGCAGGAAACTTGAAAATAATACAAATTAAAATAATTGTTTTCTTAATTTTCATGTTTTTTTTCCACCTCAAATGGAGAGGAAAATAAATAAAAAAGTAAACTTTTAAACTGCATTTCTGCCTCAGGTTGATACAAACAAATGAAAACCGGTGTGAACAGTTTAGCGAAAGGATTTAGTGCAGCCGGAAGCAGAAATGCATTCAAGCATCTTTTTTTTTCAGAGAGGACACAAGCAGGCGCACAATATGAGAGACAACAGAGCAGATTCAAAGCCATGAGAAAAGGAGAATAAGAAAAGAGAGAGACAACATCAAGCCACTGTTTACAGTCTCATTATTCAGTGTTAATGGGACACTCCATCCTAATATGGACAATCCCAAATACGCTTAATAGAATGACTGGACCTTGTTTATATTATAATTAGTTAATGTATTTATGTAGGGTCCACTCTTGTAGCCTGCTTCCGTTACGTCTTGCTGGTCTTTTGTATAAACTGGCTTGATAAGGCCTCTTTCAGAATGACCAATTAGATGACCAATGGAGAGGAACAAAGTTCCAGTTTCCTTTCAGATGTTTTTTTTTTTGTTGACATTTTTGATAGAGCATTTAAATGAACGGCGGTTAAATTTTACAAGTAAGGTATTCAGAGAACGGAGATTGACTGTGAATGAAGGACGCCATGTTTGTTTTTTCACCTCCCTCTGGTTGTCGTTTTAGCCCATGTTCTGGATAAGAGACGACTCTGGCTGGGCGATGTAAATGCTAAAAACTAACCCACAGCATCTCCTGCTGTATCCAAGGCTAGAATGCCATAGCAGTTGATAAGAAGCGGTGTGTCAGAGCTCACACATTACCTTCATGGCTGTCTATTGAAGGATGCCTGGCCCCAGATATAAGCAGGCCACTTTATATCACCCACACAAATTATGTAACCTCCCTCTGTCGATGCAATGCACTCAACAAGATGCTTAGAAACCTGCTTGGAAATGTATTTATATACGCTACATGGCCAAAAGTATATGGACACCTGCTCATCCAACATCTCATTCCAAAATCATGGAGTTGGTCCTCATTTGTTGCTATAACAGCCTCCACTCTCCTGGGAAGGCTTTCCACTAGATGCTGGAACAATGCTGCGTGGATTTGTTTCCATTCAGTCAGAAGAGCATTAGTGAGGTCAGGGCACTGATATAGGGCCTGCCTCACAGTCAGCTTTCCAATTGATCCCAATGGTGTTTGATGGGGTTGAGGTCAGGGCTCTGTGCAGGCCAGTCAAGTTCTTCCATACCGAGGAGAGCAAACCATTTCTGTACGGATCTCTATTTGTGCACAGAGGCATTGTCATTCTGAAACAGGAAAGGGCCTTCCCCAAACTGTTGCCACAAAGTTGGAAACCCAGAATGGTCTAGAATGTCATTGTATGCTGTAGTGTTAAGATTTTCCTTCACTGGAACTAATGAGCCTAGCCTGAACCATGAAAAACAGTTCCAAAGCAAGGGGTGTCCACATACTTTTGGCTATATAGTGTATATAAAAAACATATGCTATAAGCCATGGCCACTCAATGGAATTTGGATTGAGTTCAAATGAGTATGCATGTGAAAGTACTTTATTTGACTCTCTCACTTTTCTGTTAGAAACAAATACATTAGAAATGCTTGCATTTGCAGATTAGGCCAGTTTTTTATTTATTGGAGAATTGGACTGGTTGAACATTCAACTGTATTTCTAGAAAATACTGACACATTTACAGTTTTCAGATGATAATCAACTGAGATTGTTTTATTTCAGCTTACACGTCGATGCATGGAGTGCCTTGAGCCAGACAAATCATTCTTAATATGTTTCTTAATATGGAGATTTAAAGCCAGTGTTATCTGCTGTAACACTGGCTATTACCACACACTAATGGTGGAAGAGACACATTACAGCATCAAGTTCTGTGGATCATTTTATGAAAGTGCCAGCTTGATCTCACAGAAGTTTGGTCTAGGTTACATATATTCAGCTATGGTATGTGAAAGTACCAATTATTTCTTGTGTCCTAAAATTAAACCTTTTTTCCGTGATCTAATCTACCGGTGAACCAACTTTGTCGTATAATGCTAATGAGCTACTGTATGGGAGCCTGGGTAATTCACATAAAACCTGCACACACACGAGCCCTCTAACTAGCCAGCTCTAGTCTAAAATGAGTGGCATAATGCCCTGGTTAACTGTCGTTTTTGAATTCTTATGATACTCTGCAGCTTTGATTACACGGGTAATTTTTGATGGGCCTATAATAGATTGGGGGGCTACTCAGCAGCCCTCAGGTTAATACTAGTTCAATAATAGGCATTATAAAATTAAAAAGAAAACATCAGTTATTAATTCCAGGTTTTTAATATTGTTCAGAAAGTACCTTGTAATAC
Organism: Synaphobranchus kaupii; assembly: GCA_029718625.1. Taxonomy (NCBI): domain Eukaryota; kingdom Metazoa; phylum Chordata; class Actinopteri; order Anguilliformes; family Synaphobranchidae; genus Synaphobranchus; species Synaphobranchus kaupii. The sequence goes on from CM056378.1 coordinate 12,095,702, forward strand.
AATAACACAATGGTTCGTCAAATGGTGAGAAAACTCAAACAAAGAAATATGTGTCTAAACAGCAACAACCTTTTTTCATTTCTCACATTTACAAAGCAGATTGAAACAATTGAAATGTCAACAAATAGTAATAAAAATCTCTTCCAGCTTCACGGCAATAATATCAGTTACATTCTAAGCTCTGTGAGTCAGAAAAGCAGCAAAAAAACAAAAAAACAAATCAAAGTACATTGCAAAAAAACTATTATCAAATGTCAGAAAAAAAAAAAAATGTAAGCACTTAGGACAGCTCATACAGATTGAACAGTTGGCACAGATTGGACTGGGATTTAGCAATATACATCACCCTCTCCATTATTTTTTATTTCTGTATCGAACCATAAAATCACTCTCAAAAATTTACATTTTGCAAGTATTTTTCTTCAAAATTCCTTTTGGACCCAATTTTTGAGGAATAAATTATTTTGTGTAAGTGCATGCCACTTTTGACATCGTTTGATTGAAATGGAGCTAGATAGCTGTCGTTTGTTTGTCTGTTAGCACAGATATACCTACAACTGACAGATTCCAGATTTTTTCAATTATGAGTGTTTTCTGATTACAAAACAATGCCCTTTAACAAATGATCTTAAAATGCCCCTAGCTAAATGTAAACATTGATGTAAATTTAGGAAACATTCACCTCACTGATTTTTTCTTACACTGCAAAAATAATAAATACCCTTTATAATAGCAAGATAATTTATCTTTATACAAAAACATATCTGTTCCGTTGTCCCATATTTTAACAAGTTTAAAAAGCACTCTGAGCGCATAATTAAGATCAGTCTTATGCACCTTGCTCATTTTCATGAATAAGATTTTAAGTGTAATCACAATATGAAATAAGTTTTTCAGTGCATTATTAATTCTATAAATTAGGGGTAGGGGTAGGAGTAGGGGTTTCCCCGGTGCCCTGGCTAAACTCCCAACCCAGGCTCTTTCAATCTGCCACCTAATCATCCCCCAGTTTAATTGGCTAAAAAGTTCTCCCTCTCCACCTCAGCTGATGTGTGGTGAGCATTCTGGCGCAATATGGCTGCCGTTGCATCACCCAGACCCAGGTGGGTGCTACACATTGGTGGTGGTTGAGGCGAGTTTCCCCCTCATCATTGTAAAGCGCTTTGAGTATCGAGAAAGGCGCTATATAAATGGCAGGTATTTATTATTATATATTATAAAGGACTTTTATTGACCGCTTTCAGTATACTTCATTCGCCTCAAAACAATGTAATTTGACTTCAACGTAGTTCAGCTCATGCCTTTAGTAAGTCTAAAAGCAATTGCCTCAGTCAATTGTTATTTTCTGCTATGTTTTGAATGAGCTAATGTCAAACCTGGGCCGGCTGGTGCATGACCTAGCTTGTGAAGGATAAACATCACTCACGTACATTTTCACATCAAATGGAAAAGTCTTATGTCTCCCACGTTGTAACACATAAATAATAGGGTCCGCAATTTTCTAAAGATGTACTTTCACAGAACAACTCTCTAGTCTCTAATTTTAGTGTTTTTATTTTTATGAAGCATAGGAAAAGTGAAGCCATTATGCAGAGTAACCGAAACAATACATATGACTATGCTACCTTTCACATCTGAAAACAGTACCATATACCTGGGCATCGACCTAATAGTATTTTTTAGAAGCATTGAGGGGAAAAAAGACAGTATGAATGTTTTTGACAGGAAGGGTTGGTCAGCTGTGTTGTCAGTACTTCAGTATTCCTGGATCACACTTGAAAGTACATGTATATTCCTTTATTTTTTGTGTGTTGTATAGTTTTCAGTTCAAATGGTCCTCTTGCCAATTGTGTTGTGTACTGTACAATCTCTGAGAAGGTTATAAAAAAATAAATAAACGTAATAAACCAAATATACTTGTGGTTTATAATTATGCTTAATAACAGCCACCTACTTACTGTTATATGAGTTTAGTAAGCCAAGGAAAAGGCATAAAAACATAATCCCCAATTTTCCTGTTTGCCTACCCATTAGATATGCACAAATAATATTGATATATACCCAGGGTGCCCTTAAACAGGAAGAATTTCACAGTCTTAAGTGTTGTAAATACACATGAATTCATTCTGCAAAATCACAGAGGAAATAAGATTTTGCGGTATAGTTTTTGTTACTTAATCAGCAAGTTTTACTTCAGAAAAGTCTTTAACTGGCAAATTTAAGAGTACTTCCTTCTGGTTTGCTTTCTTACTGCATCTACCTCTCTAAACTTCCTCTCGCCTGTATGCATCTCATCTTTCCTGTTTTAAAAACAAAAAAACGTCTAAAAAATAATGTTCCTGAAAATGTCTTAACAGCTCAACCATGATATCGTCAGAGCATGTTTTTTCTCTTGTATGTGTGGTTTGTGTACGTGTATATCTTTTGTGTTGTTAGTATTGCTTTATGTTTAAAAATCTGGAATATTATATAAAAAGGAATACCCAAAACAATAAAAACATTTTCTACTTCTGATTTTATGAAAACACTAAACCCGACCTCCCTCCTTTTTGGCACAAATATTTATGTTCATATATATTTCATATTTTACCACTGAACAACTGAACTGCATTTTCACATTCATTTAAACACAGTTATACATGTAGGTATAGTTATCATGATGCCATCATTTTAAAAAGATGTTTGTTGAAGTTTGTGCAAATTTTTTTGCATTTTTTTTATTTTTCTGTAAGGAATATGGGATTACTTTCATTGCAAATTAAAATTAAAATTTTAGCATGCCCTTGGTATTTACAATAGCTAAATGCTATGCTAAATAGAAAATACATTTTTCACTTATTGGCATCTTGGTGAACAGACAGTAGTATTGTAATTTTGTACTAAATCAGTCATGTTCTTTGACATTTTTATTAGTTACAGCTGTGTTCCCTCATCAAAATGTTCTCATCAATTTCACCTTGATATCGTTTTAGTGTAACCCGATGTGGGCTGAGAAGGAGAATAAGTGTAACAGCACTGCATGAAAACATGCATTTCAAATACATAAGAGCCCTTATTAAATGGGGGAAATACGTATGCTGAATGAAACAATAATACGTAGGCTTTTATTCACCCACGAGAATATTCAGATTAATTGACTGGCTGATGTTTTCATATGAAATATGCTGCCATAGATTTACCATTTTTCACTCAAATAAGAAATTCACTTTGTTAAGCTAACGTTTAAACACTTTCAGTTTTAAACATTGAATCAGTACAGTACAGTACAGTCTGAGTAAATGCTAATGTCAGTCACTTCAGATCTACGTAGACCACTTTATCCTACGGACGACCCTCTTCCAAACACTCAAGAGGTACAAGATCATTTTGGTCCCACATCATTCGAGAATTACAGTGTACATTCAGAATCATGAAGAGTCTGGTCTGGAAAAAAATAAATAAATACAAAGAAATAACAATATAAAGTCATAAAGAAAGAAATATTAGGAGGAAAAAAAGCTTCATATGACAAATGCTATTTTTTTTTTTATGTACACATTTTCTTGGTAGTCAAGCAAAGCACTTCATAGTAACATGTGTAACTTTCCATCAAGGACCACCAAACCCTTTTATATTTACAGTGTAGCCCAGGCAGACCAGATGGGCTGTTCTGTGGCATGGTCTAGGTTCCCACGCCACACAGCTCCCACGAGCGCCCCCATAGCGCACACAGCGCCCCCATAGCGCACACAGCGCCCCCATAGCGCACACAGCCTTCCCTTTCTTCAAGCACCTCCAAAGCAACACCAACACCACAGAGGTGCGGGGCCTCAGGGACCAGACACCCCCACAGACGCCCAATCCTAAAAACTGCTCTAATCAAAGCCATCTTTGTGTAAGGCCACTGCCAAATGAAGACCAGTCTAAACTCAGAAAGACTCCGGAGGATTGGAAAATCGAACAATTCTTTTGAAATCTTTTTTTCCCCAAACCGTACAAAAAAGAAAGAAGAAGAAAAAGAAAAAAAAGCAAGTGCGGCATCATCAGTTGGATCGGTCACCACTGTCTAGCTCCTCTACCTCATACTTCAGCTACCAAAACTATTGTAAACATAGAAGACACAGTAGACGCCTTGCCCGCGCTGTCAGGCGCCGTCCTCATCGCACGCCACATTTTTGCTAACATTTGTGCACGGAGGGGGGGTTGGGGGGGGGGTTTCCCCCACCTCCCCCCGCCCCTTACTTGTCTGTGCTCTCTTCACAAAGACGAGGAGCTCTGGCTGTAGTCTCGCAGCACCAGTCTATCGTACTTGGGCGAGGACGGGATGCAGAGGGCCGACTCGGACGCGGGTGATGTCGGCGAGGTGCTGCCCGAGTCGACGGAATCCCTGAAGGGCGACGGCGGCGTGAGGGCCGCCAGCTCCTCCAGGTCGGTCTTGGCGGCCGACGACTCGGCGGCGGCGTCCTTGACGTTGGCGGACGAGGCCTTGTCGGCGGCCAGGGGGCAGGCGCCGTCCTCCAGGGAGGGCGTGGGCTGCACCTCGGCGAAGGTGGTCATGGTGGTGGGCAGCTGGATCTCGCGGGGGATGAGGAAGGGCGGAGCGCAGGGGTCGGGCGTGGCCCCCCCACAGGCGGCCCCCGCCGGGCCCGGGAGGAGCATCATGCTGTTGAGTTCGCTGATGTTGGCGGTGAAGCGGTTGACCACGCAGCTGATCTGGTCCATGAGGGACCCCTGGGAGGAGCCGCTACGCTGGGGCTGCTCGCTCAGGTAGACGGGCACCGACGGGTCGTCAGGACCCCGGACCAAGGAGGCGGCTCGCTGGCTCACCGTGCTGATGGGGGACGGCGTCTGGGGCCGGTAAGTCACCGGGTAGTGCTCCTCAGCCTCCGCGACCTCGTAGAGCATCTTGGCGCCGGACTCGGGCGTGACGTCGCCCCCGTAGCGGCTCTCCGAGGTCTTGGAGAAGGGCTTGATCACGGCCGTTTGGTTGCTCTCTCGCTTCTTAATGTGGAAGGAAAGCCGTTTCCACAGGTGGTTCCCCCGCGTGCTTCGCTCATTCTGGGCCCAGGTGACGGACTTTCCGTTCGAGCTGCGCGAGAAAAAAAAACGCCACAACGACAAGAAAGATCAGATTAAGATTACAAGGCTTTACTATCATCCATGTCTGGAAATTCCGTCTTTGGCTTCACTGTGGTTGCATTAAGAACAGCAGTCATCAAAATATAAAACCAGCACAATGCACAACATAACAGAGCTTCAAGTACACCAATTATCAAAACTGCAGAAGTGGAGAGGTCAAAACATCCCAGGCATCTAAAAAGAAACAGTTGCATAGTGTTGCATAGTAACAGAAAAATTACCCCAATAGTACGCAAGGCTTCATACTGGTGTACACATATGAACTCCTGACCACGTGATGTGGAACGAGTAAGCTGGCAGTGTAAGACTGGGCTCACACACCTGAGATGGGAGGGAAGATGGGGAGGAGGTTGAGGTGGTGAAGTACAGAGGGTAACTCTCCATTGGCATCGTTGGGAGGTTAATGAGACTTAATTAATCCCTTAATTATGTTTCTGATTTTATCTCACGTTGCCAAGGACGGGGTAATAAGGCTCAAAAGACCAGTTCTTCTCCATCCCCTACTAACACTCCAATGCCCCTCAGAGACACCCCTGTGCATGTTTAAAAAGTGTTTTATACACTACGCTGTTTCAGTGGCTAAAATTTTGCAGTGTGAATACAAGGGCCCAGTATGACATTTTGCTCTTCACAGTAGCAGTCCTAGTAGATGTAAGAGGAACAGGTAATATCAGTGGGAAAAGGACAATAACCACTGATTCACATGATTACACGATTTCTGGAGGAATAATTGAGAATAATTTAATAACTATTCATTAGTAATAATAACAAATCTACACTGCACATTATAATAGCCCAGTGCATATTCAAGTGACGAATGATGGCTAACATGTCGTGCGAACACAAATGTAGGCTATGTTCTTTAAGATGTCAATTTTACATAAAAAAAAGGCAAACTTAATTTTAAATGACATAACATTCATTTGAACAATCGCACTCAGTGTTGCACAAGGTCATAAATATGCAAGCATATGGAACACTGACAAACTGAGTGGGAAGCATTATCAGATGTGAAATGCATTGTGAAAATGATGATGATAACAGTGCTAATGTTAGGCACAGTATGTTTCTTTTTAAAAACACATTTAAATGGAATGAGTCTAATAGAGGGGTTGACTTGGAACACAATATCCTGAAATGCCTGAACAAGGAAGCAAAGAAATGGCAACAACTGCTAAAGCGTGGTGCCCCCTAATGGCTGGAGGTTGGCTTTACAGTTACAGGTTCATGTGGAAAAACTCTGCAGTGGTGTTCTGAGGAGATCAGGGTTCAGGCATACAAGCGAGTTATAAGTCCCCGTAGGAGGTCTAGCACAAATGTCAAAGCCCTGTGTTTGCTCTGACACTTGCAGTGTAACTTCTGTGTAAAGTTCTGTTCAAGGTTCGAACCAAGAGTCAATATTGTATCCTTCTGCACATATCAACTTTGCAATGCCTGACAGCATTCTGGGAAGGAGTTATTTCTTCATCTTCAGAAGGAAATGTTCTGACAGAATGAATGTAAGAGAAGGATAAAACAAACTCCTGTGACTATTGATGTAGTGTACCTATTTTTATACAAACTGGATACAGAATAGCTTATTTATTTAAGCACTGCCCCACCACATATTCTTACACAACGCCTACAGTATTAAAACACTTTTCAACTAATAGCGTTTATACATGGTATGGCATAGTGCCGTTTGGATTCTTGGTTGTACTGTGCAACAACGTCATACTTTAAAGAGGAAGCTGAATGAACTACTGTGCACTACTGAGTTTTAGAAAAGGCATAATTGGCAAATAGTTCAGAATTAATATATGCAGAACCTTCGGGGACAGCCTACATTTAAAAAACCCGACAAAAACACCTTAGACAGACAGGTAGAACAAATTTAGGTACAATGCAGGTCCTACGGAACAATTACCTTCAATGTTTGGGTCTTGATCCCACGTCAGGAGAAACAGTGCTTATTTCCTGTCTCTTTGAGTACTGTCATATCAGAGCCTTGGTGAAAAGAAAAGCTTCTGACTCTGTGCTGCATCACGTTTTGTTTTGCTTGCTGTCTATAATTTAAATTGACCAGCACCTTTTAGAGAAGCCAGATTAAAAACAGGAAAGGGGTTCAGGCCCCCGCTCTATCGGAAGGCCACCACTCGCCTTGTGATCGGACATGACAGCCCTTCAAAGGGACTCAGTCGGCTTGCGAAAATCGTTCCCCATTCCATTGTTAGTTTGGACAAAGACTTGTCAATTAGGTATTCTTTTGAGGATCAAAAACAGAGAAACAGCAAAGACCTTGACTGCAACAGATGGAGTACATTAACATTTTCCTATATTCGCTAAAATGTTCATTTGTGTTTGCTTTGTTTGTTTTTTTTAATTCCTCCTGAAAGATGCCCACTGTAAAAGTCTCACAAACTAACATTCTAAATAATATTCTACAATATAAACTTTAACTGAACACTGACTGTCTTTATACTAATAACTGCTTTGCAGGGAAACAAATGTATTCCCCTGTCATTATGCAGTGCCCACTTAACAAGGGTTCACTGAAGGATGAGAATTCAAGCCGGTTTTTTGTAATGGCCTGTAATCTCCAGGCAAAAAAAAAGTAACTGAATGAATAAATTAGAGGCATTTGTAAAGTATCTGTGTAATCTGTGTATTGTGAATAGAACAATGAGCCATGCTATATTATAGTTTAGAAGCCTGGCATACTGTACATCATGTTTATGTAGCAACAATAAGCAGAAAACTGTAATTAGCAACATAGCAGCTTTAATGGTACATCGCAAAAAAAGATCAGATCAGTGAAAACACACAGATACAACTAAAACAAAATGGGTCGTTTGGCCTGAGTTTGGGAGAACATACGCAAGACAAGAGTAATCTGATTAGCCCTGGTGAACCCATCCTACCCCTGGATCAACTGTGTCCTTCCCCACTGGCATAGTCTGCTAATTGCACAGCCTTGGTATTTGCTTGACGCCTGTTTTGTAGATATACCCCTGTTTTCCCAGATAATGTCCTCCTGTCGACCTACCCCTCCATTTTCCAACACTCCCTTTCTTCAAATAATCTTTAACTCCTAGATGAGGTAGAGCAGTGGTCTTACCTGAGGGTCTCGCCGGACGATCCCCGGCGCTTCCACAGGTTGACCAGGCTGCTGGAGCGGCTGGCGGCCGAGGAGGACTTGCCGTCGCCCACGTGCATGCGCACGACGGTGGAGGTGGTGAAGGCGCTGCGCACGTTGCGCTCCGGCTTGGCCAGGATGATGTAGACCTTGGGCACGAACATGCAGCCCAGCGCCACCGTGGCACTCAGGCTCACCGAGAAGCACATGGTGATGATCTTGTAGTTGCTGCCGAAGTAGATGGGCACGAAGGCCAGCCAGATGATGCAGGTGGTGTACATGGTGAAGGCGATGTACTTGGCCTCGTTGAAGTTGGCGGGCACGTTGCGCGTCTTGAAGGCGTAGAAGGTGCAGCTGAGGATGAGGAGGCCGTTGTAGCCCAGCGGTGCCACCACGCCCAGGTTGGTGGTGTGGCAGATGAGGTTGACCTCGCGGATGCTGGGGTAGTCATGGATGACCTCGGGCGGCTCCATGACGAAGAGGGCCACGATGATGCTGAGCTGAAGGACGATGAGGACGAAGGCGATGACCAGCTGGGCGCAGGCGCTCATGAAGCGCGGCTTCTTGGTGCAGATCTTCTTCTTGCTTCCCGCCAGGATGCGGGCGATGCGGTTGGTCTTGGTGACCAGGGCGGAGTAGCTCATGGCGGGCGACAGGCCGATGCCCACTCTCTGCAGGTAGCAGTAGACCACGTGCGGCTTGGCGATGAGGCAGAAGGTGCAGAGGTAGCCCAAGCAGATTCCCGCCAGGATGATGTAGCAGAGCTCGCGGCTGGACGACTTCACCACGGGCGTGTCCCGGTATATGATAAAGACGGCGGTGACGAAGAAAGTGGCCATTAGGCCGAGGCAGGCGAAGACCACGGCGGCGATGGGCTCGGGGTCGCCCCAGCGGAGGTACTCCACAGGAATGGGGTCACAGCCTGAGAAGCAGGAAGCAGGAAGCAGAACCTTGATTATCTCACTGCCTTCCAGGCAAGAGATAAGAGCAATTAATTCAAAGGACAACTCTAATTATGCGGCTTCTTAATGTGAACACAAGTAAACGTGCAGGGATCAACTGAAGGAAATAAATGTTTCTTGACAGCGAACATCAGTACAGCAAAAAGGTAATAAGTCATCTTATCGTCTCATTTATATTTGTAGGTTTTTATATAAATATATTTTTATTTATGAACTTATCTCAAAACATAAACATGAGAAATGTCTGTAAAAAAAAGGAGAGAATTAAAAAAACTACACGTACAGTATGCTACACTAATGTGTCAAGTAAAAAAATTAAGTAAAAATAAAGGAATAAAGTAAGTGTAATACAGCTAAAAGCCTGTTAGAGTGGGGCGTCTCGGTGGCAGAGCCTGTAAGAGCATCGTCTACGTGCTCATTGCGAGCCGCGATGTCGGCGGTTTGAATCTGGCCGCGAGACCTTTGTCACATGTCTCTCTCTCTCTATCACTTCCTGTCTCTCTACACTGTGCTGTCCAATAAAGCTGAAAAGCCCTAAAAGCCTGTTACAGTGATGTCTGCATTCAGATGTTATATGCCACACCAAGAGCAGAACCTGACTCTAAAATATGTGTTTCATATAAATGTGTTATTCAATGTTTTACATTTTTCCCTATTTATTTTAAAATCTGAAAACTACTTGCAGTGAATTGGCCTAACATTGGTTTGCTCGACTGTGCTTTCTTTCTGTGACGGATAATTGAAATAGGATTTAATTCACTACCAGGCAGCAAGGTAATTACATAACCTGAGGAAAACACAAAACAATTTGTTTACACATTATAGCATGAACCAAGCCGTTGTGTAAGAAGAAGAAGATTATTGTTTCAATGCACTGGCTCGTAGCAGTGAACGTATACAGCTGTTAAAACCAAGTCAAGTAGAGCCGTGCAGCTATTTCTACATAAATTACTTTTTATTTTCCCTGATTTAAAATGTGTATTAAAGCTCCTTGATGGAAAATGCTGTACATTCCCCAATGACAATGTGGCTAATCTCAAACGGCAGCCCCTACATAAACAAGCGTCAGAGGACATTATACAGTAAATTACACACTATAACTTAGTCAATACAATTCAATACATTATATAATATGATTCTTATAATCTTAATTAATATACCATCTTGCTACCGCCAAAAAAAGCACAAAATTGGACTTGATAAATCATAATGAAAATTAGGTTAGCATAAAAATAATCATTATGGCGCAGGAGAGAAGGGGGAGATACATTTGTTGGTAATAATCTGCATAATAATAAATAAATAACTTTCGTCTCCACTGTCTTCCAACAATTACATGAAAGCACATGAGATTGAGCAGCTTTGATTATTATTGTGGCCAGACTAGGCACCCATAGACCTATAGTATGATCTACCAACGTAGTATCTGAGCTCTACAGTGGCACCTTAAAATTAAGATACATGTTTGTGTTACATTCCCAATGAGTCCCTGCAGGTACCATTCATCATCATTTCCCAGGAGAAGTTTAAAAATGATAAGTCATATCTATCCTGTGGAAATGTAATCACTATAGTGACAGGCAAATGTCATTTCACATTCTCCTGCTTAAATCACTGAAATTGGGTGTACGGAAATAGAGATAAGAACAAAAATGAAATAGAAAATGGATTTAAACAAAAAAGCATACTTTATAGTAAAAAGCACAATTTAGTAAAAAAATCATTTAAACTAATATTCTGTCTGTGAAAAAGTATAATTTCACAAAAAAGATCTGGTCATTTTTCTCAATTATGTGTTTGCTTTGTCCTATTAATATTCTACTTTCTATTCAGTGTTATACATATTTAATGCACCTGAGATTCTGCTTTTTTTCTAAAGCTTCATCAGAGAGGTATTATAATCAGAATAATTAGATAATGGAATTCACATTAGCCTTCCTTCTGGTTTTGTAATCAAGGAAACAATTACTTTTATTTTAATTGAAACTGCCTCCCCTCCATTATGTATAAAAGTAGTCTATGCAATGCCTGGCTGTAAAAGACAATCACTCTCCCCATTTTACCACCAAAATAATCAAGGAAGGACACATCAAAAGCTTGGTTAAGGAATTATATGCAAGTTTTGTGGGGGTCAAATAAAAGCTTTCTGGTCAGACCAATTAATTAAAACATGGCCCAGCACCTCCACACTCCACTGCCATCTTACTCAAATAACGGTCCTCGGCAGACAACAGCTGGGCTGTGTCCGAATGAGAGCCCTATATACTGCGTCCTGTCTCCTGTGTACAGTGTACTGGCAGATGTGTGCTGTTTGATGTGTACTGTTTAGCACGCGACGTGCAGTACGCAAAACAATATGCTCCATACTGTTTTCCAACCGTACTGTGGAAGTGTTGTAAGACGTCCCACCCTTGTGCGGCCATGTTACGTGTTGTTTTTGTTGTTATTGAAGGAAAACGTCAGCGAAGCTCTGCCATTTTTTAAAACGAAGCTGCGCGTCATATTTATGCGACCAAATTTTTTTTGTGTACTTCTAGAAAAGTGTGCTCCCGAATATACTCAGCGAAACCCCGGAAGTAAGTATATCATATGGGGGTTTTAACTATACTACATTTAGAGAACATTTCCCTACTTTCTCATCCTGTCTACTCAATAAGCATACTCAATAGTATGGAAGGGTGCTGATTCATACACACCCCTGGTATTCCACCCTCCCTTTACCTGCGAGTCAGATGTGGAGATAGACTGGCCAATCAGTGGCACTAACTCTTCAGTTAATTCCCTGGGAGAAAATAAAAACAGGGCCGGATTTGGATTCGGGGGCCAGATTTCAGTATCCATGCTTTACAGCAGGGCTGCCCAACCCTGTTCCTGGAGATCTACCGTCCTGTAGGTTTTCACTCCAACCTAAACAAAGCACACCTCATTCAACAGCTAGAGATCTGATTGAGCTGCTAATTAGTAGAATCAGGTGTGCCAAATTAGGGTTGAAATGAAAACCTACAGGATGGTAGATCTCCAGGAACAGGGTTGGGCAGCCCTGCTTTACAGCCTCCAAAAAGGGCCAGTGTGGGTGCAGGTTTTTGTTTTCGCCCAGCACTGAGACACCCGATTCTACTTCTCTTGATTGAAGACCTTGATAAGCAGTAGGCTAAAACAAAAACATGCACCCACACCAGGCCTTTTATGGATAAGATTGGACCCCTGCTTTAGAGGGTAAACTTTAGCCTGGACTCACATCGTAGAGCCGTGCTTTGCTCCGCTGAGTTTGCATTGCTTTATGTTCATCAGATTGATTCAGTTCTGTATCAGAGATAGTCATGCCCTCCTACTTATTCCTTTGTCGTTCAATCATCTGTTATTGACGCCAATTCCAACCCTGAGAGTAAGCGCACGGACCGTTTCCAAGTGGACCTTAAGCCAAATGAAAAAGCAACGAATTGCATCGATCAAAAACTCAGATCAATAGCTACTAAAAGCAATTAGATTCCAGGTAGACTGGATCCAAGTGTATATTCAAACAGCCACAGATATGAAATATCCATGGGAAATAATTTAATTAAATTTCATGAAACATTTCATGAAATTCATGACTTTCTTCCACCACTGCTCTCAGAAACTTTGTATGTGTTGACAAAAACACTAAATAGTATGATATATTCATAAAGTATAAAATTTGATGGACATAGATGAACAGCCACATATTGACATTGATAAACTAGCGGATATATTGATAAACTAGCAGAAATTCAGTTCAGTGTGTAGCTTGGATCCATGATAAATCACATCATCTTCCATTCTTACTGTAGTATGTTGATATGCTTGACAATAAAAAAAAAACGTTTAACTATTAAACAATAGGAACAATAAGAGAAAGTGTTTGAAGCAGCGTGTACCAACCGAATACATTTTAATTTACGTTCACATCAGCCCTTTAATCATCTATACATGATAAAATAAGTGTCTTAAATGAATCTTACAAACAGCAGGAGTCTGTCATTGAAAAGAGAATGTCAGGGCTGTCGTACAATTATTGTCAACACCACCAAACGCCCTCGTCCCATCTACTGCAACTGCGGCGTAACTGTGGCATGACATGACCTAGTGTAGAGAGCGGGAGGCGCAAAGGGGTGTGAGGTTTGGCTTCACCTCCAGCTGTGGATTCTCACCTGTGAGGTCATCTGTGGGCCAGGAGCCCAGTGTGCACGCGTGGCAGGTGTACTCGTCCGAGGCCATCTCGTTCTCTTTGCAGGGCGTGCAGGTCCAGCAGCAGCTGGCCTCACCTTTTCGGATCACCTGTAAGGAGATTTAACATCGGGGTGACGCAGGTGGAGAGGGTTAGTCCTCTCTGGGATTCTTAGCAGCATTTCTGTTCTATTCTATTCTATTCTATTCATGAGGTCACTTGTGATTGGCCGGTCACTTGGTCTAAAAGATTTTTCGTTCACACTTTTAACCGTCATATTATGTTGACATATCATGACACCTTTTATGTTTGGGGTCGACAGTTTAACTGACATAAAACTATTGTAATGGCAAAATGTTGACACTTTCTTTGTCACCTTTGGTGCGTCTCCTAGTTGACTTGCCTTTTATCCCTAAATATAAAAATTTTAAATACGCAATGAAACATCTCAGTTTAGAGCCTGAGGTAAGTGAAAGTTTGTGAAGTTTAAAACATGTATGGGGAAAGTGTCACCAGAATCACTCACAAAAAATAAAGTAAAAAAGGTTGTATTTTAAAAAATATATTTTATACCGCTACCCCATAAATGACTCCACACAACACCTTTGTATACAAGGTTGGTACAGGACTTTTGAAAACATAGCATTATGTTTACTGCATGTTTAATATTTAGTCCCAACAAATTAGGAAAAAAGTAATACAGTCTTAAGATTTAAGGTTAACTGTTTTTTAAGAGAACTGAAAATCAAAAACTGAATCGGGTCAAATTGACCCCAAACATAATATGAGAGTTAAAATAACTAATCAAATAATGTTCGTGATTTGTGACCGAAACTATTGGTTAAAGGACCAAAAAAAATCTAGAAAATCTAATAATTATCAATATTTTAAACAAATTACATTCGCTTTTGCAGAATCAATTTACACTATTTAAACTTTGAGGGATGGAATCGCCTGATTACATTACATTATAGGCATTTAGCAGACGCTCTTATCCAGAGCGACTTACACACCTTTTTAGCATTTTTTTTAATTTTTACATATTATCCATTTATACAGCTGGATATATACTGAAGCGATTCAGGTTAAGTACCTTGCTCAAGGGTACAACGGCAGTGTCCTACCTGGGAATCGAACCTGCAACCTTTCGGTTACAAGGCCAGTTCCTTAACCATTATACTACACTGCCGCCCATTATACTACACTGCCCTGATGGCAGCAGCGGCAGCAAATGAAATCAGAAAATGTAACTTGTGCATCTTTGGAGGGACGATGGTGGTCACTATAAAAAGTTTTTACAAATAAAAAAAGTAATTTCAAATATGGTATATATTCCTTCTTCATTTGGACAGATGGCTCTAAGCAGTATAGACATACTGTCACAGCATCTGTTAGAAGCAAAGATTCTTGAGGGATGTAACAACCACTACTGGAAATTGAAAGCAAAGGAGTTCTAGAACACTGATTTAGACTCTTTAAAAAAACATTTAAAAAAACCTACTCTTCAAAGGGGTAAGTCATCGTCCCTGCACCTCACCTTTATCTGGCCCTTGTCACAAGGCTCGCTGCAGACTGATTTGATGATGGAATCCTTGTTGGCCCAGATCTCTTCATCATCGATTTTCAGGCCCCTGTTGTCCCAGCTGCCTACATTGATGTAGTCATAGGAGTCCTTCCCGATCTTCTTAAAGTTCATGATTTCATATCTGGGAGGAACAAAATCTTCACGTTAAGCCTGTACGGATATTGGTCATCGTAACCCAAAGAACCGCGCAATCTCACCTCCCAGGAGAGTCTCCGTTCTCGTCAAACAAAATTCCCTCCCCAGACACGCCCGTAAAGTTCGTCATCATGAGGAAGTCCAGGAGCTTCCTGCCGTCGATGGGCCTCATGGAATCGCACAGGCCGCTGTAGCCTGGGCACAGAGATCTCTGCATGTTGTGGAGTCCATAGGCCATGGAGTAGATGGCATTAATGACGAAGCCCATCTTGGTGTCCTGTGCATAGTGCTGCCGAAGGTTCTCTTTTCCTGAAGCGGGAAGAGTGATGTCACAATAGAACAGGGTCACAACCTTTCTCTGAAGTGGGAGGTGTGATGTCACAACAGAACAGGGTCACAACCTTTCCCTTAAGCGGGAGGTGTGATGTCACAATAGAACAGGGTCACGACCTTTCCCTGAAGCAGGAGGGGTGATGTCACAACAGAACAGGATCACAACCTTCTCTGATATTCACAAATGTTCTCACTCTCAGGGCCTGATTTACTAAGACCTGTGGCATCTGCAAAACCTTTTAGCACACGCAAAACCAATAACATGACCAAATGGTATTTGACATGGTATTTGTTTTGCACCATTCATTGGTTGTGTTATTAGTTTTGCACATGATAAAGGCCCTCAGTGTCAAGGGGAAAAACCCCACCAGGGATACATTTCCCAAAAGCCTCATAACGTGCTTCATAACTCCATTGTAAACCTTCTTGTTGCAGCCAACGTCCATGTCCAAATCTCTAACACTGGCTCTGTGGCTTGTGTTTACTTCCCATAACTGGATGAGAGCTGGTGCAATGATTACATTAATAAGCGTTTTTAAAATCCAACATAAATATGCAAACTATGTGCTTTTAATGAATTCTCACTGACTGTTGCACATGTATGCCATGCATGTGGTCCTATTTGATCTACTGAATCATATCATATGGGAAGAAAATCATAAATATTAAATAAACATGCGTATTTAGTGGGGAAACTACATGGTTATATGTGCATGAACTAAATGGGAAGTAAAAAGGGGGTGTTTTTAATATTGTATTGCACATGAATGAACTACAGCACACACACACACACACACACACCTTATTGTCTGGCAGGGCCAATAATACCACCTCTCCACTGCAGTTTTCCTCTCCACCAGCTCCAGCTTTGCATATTATGAGTGACAACTTTACAATAGTTTCAGCTGTGCAGGTACAGCTTAAATTGACCTGTCAATTATATGATATTGCTCTGCTACTGGCGGATGGGAAGCATTCCCAGCTGATGCTAAAATTCACTGTCCATCCTGCACATTCCTATTAAATACATAATTTTTGCGTGTAATAATAATTAATATTAATATTAACATGTATGAATATTTATGTATATTATTTTATAAATTGTATCTTCTTTAAAAGAAGAACCAAAGATTCTTACGGGTTTTTTTTATCAGACTGTTTGGGACAGGGTTCTCTCACACAAAGCTGTGAACATTTATGAGTTTCCTTGTCAATTGTCCGTCTCTCCCATTGTAGCGAAATACACCCCAGATTGATATCTTTATGAGAGGCGGCAGAACATTCCAGAAAATGCAAATCCAGAAATAACCTGAAATAATTGGCCGGTGAACAATTGAAGGGCCATCTGTGTGCGCGGTCAGAAGCTCTTCATCTAAACAGAATAGATACAAGCGCTGATCTGAGTCACAATAATCAATGCAAAAATGTTTTAAATGAAATAATATTATTGATAATAAAAGCAATAACTATAAAGGCAGCACCATTCCTCTTCCTTGTAGCTGTCAGTCTTGCAGATGATAACAGAGGAGAGAAGAAATCTAATCTTGTAACAGCCCAGATATGGTGGTATATTCAATTTTCTCAATGACAATACAGGTGAATGAGATTGAGCTGGTTTCTCCGTGCCAGAGTACCAGGAGAGCTCCAACTGTGACATCATAGTGCATAGTGCATAGTACCAGGAGAGCTCCAACTGTGACATCATAGACGCTGCTCCCGTTACGCCACACACATTACATATATTCATAAGCATGCACACATACACACGCACGTACGTACACACAAACAGACACACACACACACACACACACACACACACACACACACACACACACACACACACAGGTTAGGCTGTACTTTGCAGATTCTGCTGGATAAGCAGTGTCCACCGCTCCCACGTATCGTATGCTATGTGCCGTTAGCAGAAATGCTCATCCTTTTTGCATGACACAGCAAAATCTTTCAGGATAAAATCAACTCTGACAGAGTGCATACAGTCTCTGCTGGACTATATGAACTATGGGGGGTGGATAGGATCACAAAATCTACTAGCTTATTTAAAACTGAGATCTTTACTGTGCACAATGACATATTCCTTCTTTTTTTAACAAGAAATAGCAACTGGCCATTACTATTGTGCAGCATTCTGCAACAGCAAATATTATATTGTCATGTATCCTTTACAAGTTAAAATTATTAGAGAAATACATTATATAATTATCTCTTTTCATATTGCCAATTTTCCCCATGGCTTTAAATGCAATGATGAAATTAACAAGACTGATCTCCCTGCGTTCTGCTCCCTTGATACAGTATTATGACACATGAAATGATTAAGGGTGTTTACACATATAGATCTTTTTAAATGAATCAAACTCAGTTCTTTTTAAATGAATCAAACTCAGTTATTTTAAAATGAACTTAAAATGAAAGTGAGCTGCAAATTAACTCAGTCCTTTTCTTTCTTTTTTCTTTTTTTAAATAAATTAGTTTCAGATTTTTCCCCATTTTCTCCCAATTTGGTAGCCAATTGTACCCTATCTAATTCAATTCCCCATGTAGCAACCGCTTGACAATTCGCCGCTACAACCCCGTCAGCCGGTAGTAGGAAGAGGCCACCACGCCCTCTTCAGGGCACGACTCCTCGAAGCTCCTGACCGTGATTCCAGCTCGCCCGAGGCCGCGTGTATGCGATGATTCTCCCCCACCGAGTCCCCCCCCCCACCCCAAGAGCGGACGCCAATTGCCAGGACCAGGGATCGAACCTGCGATCCTCGGAGTGGAACCGCTCTGACTGAAAGTCTGCACTTTTACCGCTGCACCACTGCGGCACTAGAACTCGCGGCACTAGTCCTTTTTGTGTTCACACTGGAAGTGGTCTTCAAAGAGGGCTCAGCTCTGTTTCTGGTCCACTTCTGGTCCACTAGTATGGCTACTGTATTTATACGGTTTTCGCTGAAAACCGTATAAATATCTTCAAGGTTTCTTATTCTGACCACACAATCCTATGATTGTATTTGTTTTTAGTCACGTATGCCCAGAAGTTACTGCAGCTGCTTAGAGTCAATGTATGGCAAGCCACAAGGTACTAAAGTGTAAAGCGAAGCAGACTTGGGCGGCTTTGTGTTCACCATGCAAAAAAATATTCGGACTCTGAAAGGAACCACAAACGAACGGTATTGAGACCACCTCCTGTAGGTGGTGTGAGTTTGGCTCATTTCAGAAGGGTCTCAGTTAATTTGCCGTGTTCACATACGCACAGAAAATGCTGAGTCACTGGTCTGAGACCATTTGAGAGGCTGAAATGAACCAAGTGTGAAAACGCACTATAACACACAAATAAGTTGATATAACAGGGATTTCTGTGCCATCAAGTGCTTATATGGAATGCGGAACCTGGATGCAGACTGCCTTCCCACAATTCCACATCCATTTATGCCAACCTGTTTTTATAGCCCTCTTGTTTTCGTACGTGGGTAGCCTGCGAAACAATAACAAGCTGTTCCGTATTTTAAACTTTTTTTAAGAACCTTTTTCGTAAACAGCAGTAATCATTTACCGCAGGTGATTTAGAAAAAAAAACAAAAAAAAAAGCAGTTATCAATATCGAAAAAAATCGCACGCTCTCTTTGTTTTTCCAATTATTCAAAGTGTGTCATTAAAGCGAAGCCTTTGAAAGGCTGTTCAGATGGTCTCTCAGTGAATGGAGAGGGAAAGAGAGGCGGTTTATTTAAAAAATAAAAGGCTTTTTGGAATAATGTCTGAGGCATTTAGAATACATGAATTGGCCCCAATTGGCTTTCTCTTGGGGGGGGGGGGGTGCTTCAAATGAACGGAGGGGGTGAACACAATCTGTCTGGAGCTTCCGCTTGTTCTTTTCTCCGTCATTAACATGAAAATTGCCCGCCGAAACACCAAACAACAGAGGAACGAGGCTCAGGAGCCCGATTGATGTATTCACGCGCCTTCAAAAACACAGGAAGAACTGAACAAAACCCCATAAACCAGGTCCAATGAGTGGCCAGATGTTCCTCGCCTCGCCTCTGATACGAGTTCAAACATTCGCCGCTTTTTGCATCTCCAGATCTAAGCAAGTTTCCAATTGTGCACATTTTAGAAGTGGCGTTGGAGCGTGCTTTCCGCTTCCTCTTCCTCTCTGATGAAGAGGCAGATGTCTCCGCCCGTGATGTGGGGGTAAGCCCTGGAGACCACGCTGATAAATACTGCTTCATCACTCAGCATGTGGAAAGGGAAAGCATCCTATTTTCGGTCGTGAACCCACAACACTCTGGTAGGGACCATAAACATATTGACTGTAACAGGAATGTATCAGGCACAATTCATGTGTATCAGACATATAGAAAGAGCGCACTACGTATGATACTACTAAAGTCCAATAGGACAGTATGGCACAGAATGTGACAACAGTGTGCTGGTTATAACAGGAGTGTACTGGGTGTTACATGTGTAAGGTCTAATAAGACCCTGAACCACTCCAGTACTCTCCTGCATTCAACTCTCTCCTCTGTTCAGTGTGACAGAAGTATGTTTGGTCGGATGAGACGGAAATGCATCAGCTATGGCGTATCATTATGTGCAGGGGTCGTTTCAACCACAAACTCCTGATCTCCACACTCGCTGAGATGGGCATTTCAGGAACTGCCCTATCTTGGTTTGTATCGTATCTCACTGATAGATCCTACCAAGTCTCCTGGAAGGGTTCCGTCTCTGCTCCCCGTCCCCTGTCTACAGGAGTCCCGCAGGGATCTGTACTGGGTCCTCTGCTGTTCTCTATTTATACTAAGTCTCTTGGCTCAGTAATCCATTCACATGGCTTCTCATACCATAGCTATGCTGACGATACTCAACTCTTCCTCTCTTTCCCTCCCTCGGCCCCACAGGTTAAGGAGAGGATATCTGCTTGTCTGACTGACATCTCGGAGTGGATGGCTACCCATCACCTGAAGCTCAACCTTGACAAGACAGAGCTCCTCTTCATGCCGTACAAGACCTCCCCACTACATGACCTCTCCATCACCGTTGATGGGACCGTGGTGGCTGCTTCCCGCTCTGCAAGGAACCTGGGGGTGGTCCTGGACGACCGGCTGGACTTCAAAGAGCACATCAGGGCGACGGCACGGTCCTGCAGGTTCCTCCTGTACAACATCAGGAGGATTCGACCGTACCTGACCACCTACTCCACCCAGCTTCTTGTCCAGACCATGGTCACCTCACGCCTGGACTACTGCAACTCCCTGCTCGCAAGCCTACCGGCCTGCGCCATTCTGCCTCTTCAACTGATCCAGAATGCAGCTGCCCGGCTTGTGTTCAACCTCCCAAAATTTTCCCATGTTACCCCCCTGCTGAGGTCTCTCCACTGGCTGCCAGTTGCAGCCAGGATCAGGTTCAAAGTTCTGACCCTGGCCTACACTGCAGCCAATAGGACAGGCCCCGCCTACCTGCAGGACTTAATCCAGAACTATGTTCCTGCTCGACCACTTCGCTCTTCTACAGCAGGGCGATTGGCACTTCCCCCCCTCCGTGTCAAAGGCTCTCGCTTGTCCCGACTGCGGAGTTTTTCCACATTAGCTCCTCAGTGGTGGAATGAACTTCCCATTCCCCTACGTTCTACTCCAACCCTGCCTGCATTCCGTCGAGGCCTGAAGACACACCTCTTCAGACTCCACCTTGACTGATATCCTCACCTAGGAATATCAGTTCCCTGTTCCCTGTGTTTTCCTGTCTGTTTATTATAGTTTATAATAGTATTTGGAAGGGTAGTGTGGTGTTGCTGATTTGCCCACAGCTTACTGTGAACTACAGTCAACATTCATTGCTAGGGATAGCTGCTACATTATGCGAAGGATGTGCTTTGCCTTGTCTGTTCTGTAATATTGATGATGTCTCTGTACGCACTTACTGTACGTCGCTTTGGATAAAAGCGTCTGCTAAATAAATGTAATGTAATGTTTTGAGGGGGATTACATTACATTACATTATAGGCATTTAGCAGACGCTCTTACCCAGAGCGACTTACACAACTTTTTTATCATGTTTTACATATTATCCATTTATACAGCTGGATATATACTGAAGCAATTCAGGTTAAGTACCTTGCTCAAGGGTACAACGGCAGTGTCCTACCTGGGAATCGAACCTGCAACCTTTCGGTTACAAGGCCAGTTCCTTAACCATTATACTACACTGCCGCCCGATTGCAAGGGGATGCCATCCCCCCCCTTTAAAAAAAAAAAAAAAGACAAAAACCATCCCCTTTGCCATCGCCCCTTTCAATCCCCTTTGGGGTAATGGTGCTCAGTGATATCACAGACCCCAACATCGCCCCTTGAACTTCTTTTTTATTTTTATATACAAATCGAGAACTGATTATTTGTGAGGGTGGAAGGGGCGTTTTGGGGGGGGGGGTTTGCCGGCGGTCGGCTCACTCACTGCCACAGGTGCGGTTGTACTTGAAGCTCTCCTGGGGGTCACCCTTGAGGCGGCACTGGAAGCGGTGCTGCCAGAATTCGGGGAACCAAGGGTTCCGCGGGTTGTTCTCAGGCCTCAGCCTCAGGTAGTAGTCGTCGAACCACTTGACTTCGGCCGACTGCAGCTTGATGGTAATGCCCCCGGCGGCCTCTCGGACAAACCCGTCCGTGACATCGTAGCGGTCGGCCCAGCCGTCACTGCAACAGGGAGACGATGAGAGTCAAAAGAAAGAAAACACTAATAATAGGATTTTGTTTAAAACAGAGGGCGTCGCTCCCCACAGCACTGAAACGCGCTTTTGTATGTTAGTCAGATTTTCTTTCTAAATGATGGTAACTTCACAACTATACAGTTAAAGTCTCAAAAGGCCAGATAATTGATACCCTGATTATGAGCTAGCTCATCTTGAGAAGAATGACAAATTTATATGGTTTACCAATCACTCCCAGTGATTAAACTGGCCACTACAATTAGGGCAGAACTGCGTGCTTTCCTTTTAGTTTTTGTGTTTAGAGAGAATGCTATTGCACCGTCTATGCTAACAAAAACTTGCACCACTTGCGCCATGTAGAACCTGAACAAGCTAAATTGTCACCGTCACCACAGCAGTAAAACAGGTGAAAGGTGAAAGGTCAATGGCCTTCAACAAATACTTTTCACTGACAACTTCTAAATTAAAAAATGTATATTTTAAATAAAAAATTGTTATAACCTTTTTTTGTCTGCTTTGACATTCTATAACCTCTTTGGTTTCGCAAAATGAATCTTGGAGAAGTGCAAATAGATCGTCAGAGGGCGTTCAGGCTCTGCCTTCTGAGGATAAAGAGGGGAGACTGCGATGGCCTGCGGTGGTGACGTATTTTCTTACTCTTAACATATTTCCCCAGTTACTGTAATTCCCTCTTGAAATAATGAAGGGGCATTATGACTAAAGCACAAAAAAATCCACTTCATCAAATTCTCAAAATTGTCTGTTGTCCGTGAATATCTTAATTTAATAGAGAATAAATTTTATGCTAAATTATCTGAAAAGCTATAGGAAAAAATGGCATATTTTATTAATGGAGAAATGTAATCACAAGATGGCCATTATAAACCTAGCTGTAGCTAGGTTGATATCAATCAACCAAGTCTCTTTACAATTCAAAGGGCACCACATGCAAATTACCAGCATTGCTACCTCGGAATAACCAGACATTTTCATAACATCCTTATCTTTTCAAAGCTGA
Organism: Synaphobranchus kaupii; assembly: GCA_029718625.1. Classification (NCBI taxonomy): domain Eukaryota; kingdom Metazoa; phylum Chordata; class Actinopteri; order Anguilliformes; family Synaphobranchidae; genus Synaphobranchus; species Synaphobranchus kaupii. The sequence goes on from CM056378.1 coordinate 12,118,854, forward strand.
ATTTGATTTGTGAGAAGTGCCATATATTCACACGTCCATTTGAATATGACAAGAATATTTTTACCGAGCATTAAATATTCCTCCTCAATAATAACACTTTTTGTCTATCTGATGTCCAAAAGACAAACGGGAAAGATGTATAAAAAGGAGCCCTAACTACCTTGCCCCAATATATGGAAAATCTTGAGAAAATAATGAGTTTGGCATTTGCTGCTGATGTCAAATCTTCCATGACATTTCAGTTTGAAAGCAGAAATTATCCAATAACAACTTGATATGGAACCACATCCAGAGTTATGCACAGTTACAACAAACACAATTTCTGTACTAAAACCTAAGAAATAGTTTTTCCCCCCATGTCCACTTGCTGATTGAATTTTAGTGGCCAAAACCTGCTGATTGTCACCTTGAGTTGTGAAGAATGATTGTAAATTAAGAGAGCTGCTGGGATGACATTCAGTATGGTATACATAACAATAATAATAATAATAATAATAATAATAATAATAATAATAATAATAATAATAAATAATAATGGTACCATTAGTATGGTATACATCAGAGGTTGCCAGCCCTGATCTGTAAGAGCAGCGGGGTCTGCTGGATTTAGTCACCTTAAACTCTGTAACCACTTTAGACCCGAGGAAACAGGAGAGGTGAGTTAACCGTGTAATCAACTGAAACTGCAACCGTGTAATCAACTGCTTTAATTAAGCGCCAAGAAATTATGTAAAAGACAACACCCTCTGGCTCTACATAAACAGGGTCGGGGACTGCTGGTTTATATTCCTTTGTCCTTGCACATTTCTGGGCTTTTCTGGACTGAACATGCACAATTAAGAGTCTTGTTTTTCTGAAAATTCTGCTGTTTCTTGCTCTTAATCTGTTGTTTTCCTTTCATGTTTTTTCTTTGAGGTTTCCTTGTACTTTTTAGCAACTGAGAGCCAGTTATCTCCTTTGTGAATTAATAGTCTCTCATATAAGTCCACCACAAATGTAACAGATTTGTGGTGGGTAGGTACAAATGTTGGATGAGAGCGAAGTGACATTGTCCTCGTAGATATATTCCACACCCACAAAGCATAAACACAAACATAACAAAATAGCAGGGGTTCCTCCCACATTGCGATGGTGTGGTCAGGGGCCTGTTCCAGAAAGCACGATTACTGAGTTAGTTGGATAACTGCAATGAGTAAAACCCGGAACCCTCCCAAATCTGAAACATGGACTGAAGTAAAAAGAGCTGTTCCAGGTTTTACTTAGTGCAGTTATCCAGCTAACTCAGTAATTCTGCGTTCTGGAACAGGCGCCCAGATGAAGGCTTTATGAATGACAAACATCACTACAAATATATTAGTATTGTTTAAAAATGAGATGTTTGTGCAACTTGTCTTTCTGTTGAGCGGCACACCTTGGTCTTAGATACCTGCAGTCTAGCGTGTGAGGATTAGCAGCACACCTTGGTCTTAGATACCTGCAGTCTAGCGTGTGAGGATTAGCAGCACACCTTGGTCTTAGATACCTGCAGTCTAGCATGTGAGGATTAGCAGCACACCTTGGTCTTAGATACCTGCAGTCTAGCATGTGAGGATTAGCAGCACACCTTGGTCTTAGATACCTGCAGTCTAGCATGTGAGGATTAGCAGCCACATGCTTTAATGGTGATTATTGATCTTAAATCCTATCTTTCCCATTCAACATAAATTCCATTCAGTTATATACAGTTTATTTTAAAAAAAACACAATATTTGTGACAAACCTGTATGTGCTGCATGACCATTATTCCTTTATTTTTGCATTCATAACATATTTGTCACATTCCACTGTAGATGAAGACAGAGACAGTCATCTTTGCTATTATTCACTGTAAATTGTCTATGCCTTTGTTGCTGAAATAGAAACTATTTTAACCTAAGAAGATACGTGGGCGCTAGACTGCATTCTTAGACAATGCAAAATGATTTTGCTTTCTCTGCCATGAAAGAGCACATTTCCATGCGCAATTATCACTTGAAATAAATTCTGTATATGAGCCATCCTCGTGTCAATTCCATTTCAAATGAAAAGACATAAATTATTTCCTCAGACTGACAGAAGGAAGGTGAATGAATCAAATTACATAAAACACCCTTGAATCAGTCAATGTCCAATTTCAATGAGTCTTCTTTTCACGAAGCACGCCAACAACATAATTATGTTTATTTGTGTCACTGAAAGACATTAAGTTGCTATTTTTATAGTCCTTCTCACCCATTTCTCCATATGTATGTGTAGCTTATAATGTGGTGTACACACACTGAATCTGGTTCCAAAACTGCCTGAGAGCCATGTACCTAAAGCTATTATAGGGCCAACATAAAAATGTTCAACATGGATGTAAATCACTTGAACGTAACCAGTAACCAGCAACAGATGTGGATGAAACTTTTATTTACTTTGAATTTTACAAACTTGTATGGCATGGTAATAGGCTGTGATAGTGTAGTCTAATAATAACATAGCAGAATGGGGTTTCTGTGTGTTGTATATATAGTACCTAGTATCAGAGGTTTCTCTTATGACACACTATTAAAATGCTGTTAAATGTATACAGCGGTATTCTATTGTGAATATAATGCCTACAATCCACCATAATACCAATGCTGTGTCCGAATCAGAGCCCTTTTACTGTGTACTAGCATACTGTATACTGCTTACTGCATACTGTTTAGTGACATGCAGTATGCAAAAAAATATCCTCCATACTATTATCAGCAAAAACCCCGAAATAAGTATATTATCCGGGGATGTTAAGAACACTCAATTTTCTGAATTACTTAACAGCTTTTTAAAAAGGTACACTCAACTGGCATACTCAATAGTAGGCAAGTGCACTGATTCGGAAACGGCGCAAGTTCATCTGCAATATTGGGATTGATGATCACAAATAAGGTATCAGAAAGTCTCAGAAGGCCAACAACATGGGGCAAAAGAACATGTTTTAAATTGTAAACCCAAGTTAAAAGAGGTGTTTTCCATGTGGAAAAGGGAGAAATAAATCTCTTATGTATCACACTGTCTGAAATCTATCATCCCCTTGGCACCTAATAATGCATGTGTCTGTAGGCCATATGTTAGCCCTGTTATCATGCTAAATTAAACATACTTTGAGAGGGGAAGGGGACAAATGCAGCTCAAGGCTATCAGGATGTTGTTTTTATTACTGACCCCCTAAAACAGAAAGCAAACCACTGCTTTTTTAGAACTTGCACCAACAAGCTAGAAGCCAACTCTAAAAAATAAATAATCTTCTGGTCTCCATGCCCTTGTACTGTTTAACCACAGATTCAACATTGCGTACAAAGCAACTGGGTATTTCCCATTTTCACACATTTTAAAAACAATCGTGAGAACTTCACATTACCATTTGGATTCCTGCATGAGCAATATGCAAAAGGCATTCTGGGAAGTGTAGTTTTAGTTATTAAATACAGCACAAGGTGGTAAAGGAAAGGAGAATGTTATTCCATAAATTGAGATTAGCAACAAAGTTTTGACGGTTTGGTGTCCTTTTGGAAAAATATAGTAATATTTAAATGAGGTCTAAAAATGAATTTAAAGTGAGAGCTTAGATGGACATTATGAGGCAATAAAATGTGTTTAATACAGTATCACATTGTTAAGTTTGATAAATTGCCTGATTGAAATTAAATATGATTTTTATACATAGAGCAGATTGGGGGGGGTGTTCATTATCCATTCTCCCGATTTCTTATTTCAAATGTGTCCTCAGTATCTGTGTAAGTGTGCTGAGGTTTTCATGAACAAACAGACTATCTAGACCTCACCAGCCAGCCGTACACCAGCCAGTGCCTGCTGGTTAATCTGGGTCACTGACTGCATTACCGCCTGGACGCCTGCAGCCCACACAGACACATGCAGCCCGCGCTTCCTGCCAAATCTTGCCCGGGTGCAGTGGCTCCTCCCCCACCCCTTTCATCAGAGGTGGAAGCATACGCGTTTCGTCTGCTGATCGCCGGACCACAGATGGCGGGCGAGTGTGCTTGTTATGGATCAGGGCCCTGCTCTCTCTCTCCCGCTCGCTAGTTTAACAAGGAGGAACAGCCTGCCAGAAGATGGAGGCTGGAGTACGGAGGGCCGCTGTGCATCGTCGATCGCGGCTACGCTGAAAAGTGCCGCCCGCGATGCGTGAGACGCCGTCCGGGGGCCGACTGAACATTCGTAGCGGGGTGGTGGATGGGAACTGACGGATGTTGTCATTGGGACATAGGACGGTGTGAGGATTTTACTCTGGCTTCACAAACGGGTCAGTCATTAATAGCCACTTATGGGATGTCCATGGAGCAAGTCTCCATGCCCTTGTACTGTTTAACCACAGATTCAAAATTACATAAAAAGCAACTGGGTATTTCCCATTTTCACACATTTTAAAAACAATCATGAGAACTTCACATTACCATTTGGATTCCTGCATGAGCAATATGCAAAAGGCATTCTGGGAAGTGTAGTTTTAGTTTATTAAATACAGCACAAGGTGGTAAAGTTGAGGACTTACAATAACAAGAAAATGGGGAGATGTCTGGGCGAGTTTTATACTGCATGGGTAAGTCCTAAATTAGAGAAACAGCTTCTTATTTTGCATTCTGTCTGCTCCTTTGGAAGCAAATCAGCTAAATTCAAGGTTTAATGCAAAATAACCAACTATGGGTATATTTTAAAGATGACCATCCAACCATTATAGAACACCATTTAAAAAGCATATTAGTATTACATGCAGTATATTGCATTAGAAAAAGATTGTTCTGTTATGGTAATTGGACTAGGGGCTTCAGTTGATAGTCACCATACTAGAGCTTTTGGCTGGCATACTGTAAATGACATCTGCCCCCAGACATATTCAAAGGTGAGGAATGAGGTTAAGAGCCAATCGAGGCACAGTAGGCCCATTCAAATGGGACCTTGTTCTACAAGAGACTTGTGCACTGATGATGGCTGTGCCTTCGGCAGCACAGAAAGGACAAACCCACGGGGGCCAAAGTGACATACTGCCTGGCAGGTTGAGGAGCCGTTATCGGAGCTGGCTGTGACCTCTCGTCTGGCACGGTATGATACGGAAAAGCTCTCTCAGGCGACGGCTGTTTTTACCCCCAGACCGGAAAAAAATCAGTCTTCTGCTGCCAGCGCCGAAGACCAAGCCGTCCCTCGTTCCCCCCCGCTCTTTCAATTGGACACATTTACAGATACATTTCATTTTTCTCCGCCAATGTTCTTTTAGTTTTTGTTTGAATTCGCTCATATTTCAAGGGCGGGAACGTTACGAAACAAAGCCGAGCCTTATCGACATTGAGCCGCCGCCAATAATCTGTTGTGCAAAATGGGTCATTGGTTTGGCTGTTCGTTCCCTTCTGAAACGTCGAGGACAAAACTGCGCCGGCATTCATCTACGTGGCGAAAAGCAGCCATTTTCCCCCTCGTACGTCCATCTGACGTCTTTTGTTGGCGGGGACAATGTTGCGATGGCCTGTTATATCATATAGGACACCCAGTGTTCACACCAAAGGCCCACGCTTCACTGAACACCAGTATCGCTCTTTTCCACGTCTCATAGCTCCTCAGGTCTTAGGGAAGAATGGCTACTTCAGGTAATTTTAGGGCAAAAACAGCACAACCTGAAAGACAAGTCTTCTATAAACCATGGGCATTGCAGAAGTGATAACACACACCAGTTAAATTCAGTCTGATTATTTAGAACCACAGTATTTTGAAAATTTTGTACAGGAGATGTTTGAAGCAGTGGGAAATACATAAAATATTTGAGCAGTTATATAAGGTATAACATCAGAGAAATGGTTTAATAGTATTAATAATAATTATTTTGTTTTTGGCAGACAAATATATAAAAAAATTATAAATGAAATGTGGTGAATGTCATGTACACAGTTAAAGTTCAAGTTTCTAAACTCAGTTAATTAAAAGTCTCTAATAACGTTGACTGACAGCAGTATGTCCATGTGAACAGATGTATCTGCATGAACAAACAAGTATTTAATCTTTCGAGATTTGGAAATATTTATACAGGTGTATTCCAGAATTCATAGAGTAACACTGCAGTGCTGTTTTCTTGTGCAAATATTTTGTCATTTCTTAGCTTAGATCTACACTTCTTGTCAAAACCTGGAAGTGAGTCTAGCTGGAGGGTTGTAATGTTGAATCTGCACATTTCCATAGCATCAAAAATCCTGACAGGGATGCGTCTTATTTCTTCAGTTCATCAGGGATGTAATACATCCCAGTTTTGATCAGTTCTGTTTCAATTCAATGCAAGGCAGCACATTGATGGGATGGCATCACCATTTAATACATGCTCGTTTAAAAATGTACATCGTTTAGTATTATCCAGTTTTTCCACTGGAATATTTGCATTCGAGACACCACACTTTTCCCCTGCTGACAGAAGATTCCTGATTGATTAAATTTTAGAATATTGTTTGTGTGATTTATTGTTGAAGTATCTGTGCAGTGTACCGAGCAGACACTGCTGTACTTGTTTGCTCAAATGCTTTTCATATTATGTGCATATGGCATTCCATCAGTGTGTACTTTCCCTCCTTTCACACTCTCTGTATTAGATCGACTAATTGTTTTTGTTTCAATTAGCCACTCAATTGTATAATTAGCCAGTTGGCTGTGCCATTTAAATGCCTACAGGGACCCCTGGAATACAACAACTGAAATATGAGTTAAAATCCCTGTGGGTCACATGCTAGAGACAAACTGATGTCCCTAGTCATTGGGTTAAAGGTCAGATTCAACATACATATTTTATAGTTTAAATTATGCTTTATTAACTAATTAATTAATGTTTTGTTTTAATTAGCAGTTTACTTTTGAGTTATTGATTTGTAGAGCAGTTGCTATCGACAGTTCCTTGAGAAGGGGCAGTATGGAATGTTTCCACAGTTAATCATCACTCTACATTGCTATAAATTTGGTAATAAAACCAGGAAGAAGATAAAGTCTTGTGATGTTGAAGGCTTATCCACAGATATGGTGCGTGTGTCAGCAGACGGGAAAAAGTAGTCGTTTTAAAAATGTGCTACTTCCTCCCTTCTCTGTGATCTAAGGCACTTTGGCAGTTATGAAACAGCGCACTGAAGGTTGTGGTATTGAGCGGGTGAATGTATGTGGCGCAAACTCAGCAGACGAGCCTGACAGATATCTACCATTGTTCCTCCTTTCCCTCCTTTAAAACGGCTGAAAAATGACTGGGGAAACAACAAATATATTTCTGTAGGGACAACTAACATATTGAATATATGAATTTAAGTATAATGAATACACAATTATTTTGGTTTGGCACTGAATGGATATGCTCTCGGTACTTCTAGCACGTACCAGCGTGTACTACCCGTCAAACAGGGAGCATGACACATCTCCCCTACTAAACAGGAGATATACTGTATATATACCAAAACCCCCAGTACACAGAGCAGATCCAAACAGCAGGTGGAAGCGGGGGTGGTGGAGGATGAACAGTTATTATTTTTAAAACAGTATCAGCAGTAGCGCAGACAATAAGGAGCAGTGGAGAGGTCTGACTCTCACTTTTAAAAATGGAGTCAGACCATTGGTCGGCTGCAGCAAGAGTTTCCTGACAGAACTTCATGCGTGACACATCAATTTATTATATTATTTTTATTACAACATTGGTATATCATTTTATATTTACATTATAGAGCTCAGGCCATAAACAGGCTTTGTGAAGCAAGCTGGTTAAAAGCTTTCGCAATGATCTACAGCTATCATTAACCGGCAGAAACAAAATTGTATGATTACATTATTTTGGGTGCTTGTTTGGTGTCCTTTCTATATCAAATATACTGTATCTGTGAAACTGCTCAAATGTGTTCCCAGAATTTTTATTCAGGAAAACTGTGATTGTCACATTGCGTGTCTAATGGCGGAATCGTGTTGTGGAAGAGATCTGAGGGTAGGTCCATGGGGCTACTTCTGTCCTGCAGCATGGAAGTTGCCAAGCAACATTGCATGAATCAGACTAAGCTGGAAAATCATATTGTACAGGCATATAATGGAATGCAACTGAATTTTTCAAACGGAATAGCGGAAATTTTCTGTTGGAGTGGATGTTGAATCAAAGAGGAGGCCTTAAGAAATTCTGAACATTCTGCCTGTGAAGACCTGAAACATCAGCCACTCTGAACGCCATCGTATGTAAATGATACAGGGACAAAAGCTCCTCCCACTCTGTGTCTAATCCGGTATTCTATGGTTTTCTATATTCTATTCTATGCCAGCGCTGTTGCAGTCTGGAGCTTTAGCATGGTATCATCCCTTTATTCTTTGGCCAGCGCTGTGTGGATTACTCTCGAGTGCCAATTCTAACTCAAATAATGCAAGAACGTGGCCCACAACAGTTCACTTCAATAACTACGGATAAACTGAATAACCGTTTAATTACCCGTAAAAAGACGGCCGCTTTGCGGCGACTTGTCCGCGACCAGCGCTCCCTCGTTTCGTCCCCTGTGGCCTAGTGTGAACCCTGCATGAGGGTAGCTCGCCGTCTCTACGCCAAGCAAGGACGATAGACGCAGATCTGGGAGGAGCTACCAGGGAGAGGGAGGTGCGGTGGGGTGCGGTGCGGTAAAAAAAAAGCCTGTCTGCCAACATCAGCCACCTCTGGGAAATTACAGAGACGTGTCACTCAGCGGTCTTTACGAGAGACGGTGGAGCACAAATCACCTTCCTTGTCCTTCTATCAATGTTTAATTATGAGGAAGGGGGGTTAGTTTGGCCCAGTCGTATTCTACTCCAGAGAGACCGCTGCGGTTCACTCACTGTTCGTTCTTACGTTCATACGGCAGACTCCCTACTCAGCACCGAAGATATCAACAGTGTAAAAGCTGTCACTATAGTGGTGATCATATGAACCTGTGATATTAAATGAATTTCAATGTGTGCAATATTTGTACACCCAATATATAGCATATACATTTCAATTATATATATGTATATATATATATATATGAAAAATCTGAAACATACAGTATATATAAAATTTAACATTTAACCGAACTGCAGTATATACTGTGTGTGTGTGTGTGTGTGTGTGTGTGTGTGTGTGTGTGTGTGTGTGAGAGAGAGAGAGAGAGATGGACTGTACAGTTATATATGTATATACATATGCATATATACGTACATATGCACACTACATTCATATTTATATTTGTTTCTGATTTTTGAAGTCACAAAATCTCAGTCTCTCAATAAGAAGCGGCCCCATAACTGAGTTGTTTTTTGTAAATTCTGCTTTAGGTTTTTTTATAATAGAAAAGTGCAAGTGCTATAGGGGGCTTTAAAGCTGGTGTTTTTGAGTAATGTCAGCAGTTCAGACAACCCCCCCCCCCCCCCCCCCCCCAACCCCAGAGCTGCTGGATAGAGAAGCAGTAGCTTGGAGAATTCCCCTGACACAAGAGGAATTTTACAATCTTTTTAGTCTCTCATGCAGACATCACAACCCAAGGTCATTTGTCAAAGAGAAAGGTTTCTCAAAATCATATATTCAGTGAGCACCATAATTCATTGGACAGTGACACATGTTTTGTTATTTTGGTTCTGTACTCTAGCACTTTGAGTTTTAAAGGATACCAACAATGTGGTTTAAGTGCATACTGTCAGCTATAATTTGAGGGTATTTTCATCCATATCGGATGAGCCGTTTAGAAATTATAGAACCTTTCGTACATAGCCGCCCCCCCCCCCCCCCCCCCCCTATTTCCGGGCATCAAAAAATCAAAGAAACACATTTTCAGCCTCAAACCATCACTCTGCTGCCAGATATGCAGTAGATAGGGATGGATCACTTTAAGGGTTGTTTCTCCTGACAAATATTCCTATTGAACTCTATGGAAAAATAAATCAGGAGAAGAAACCCTTCAAGTTATCCATCCATATCTACTGCATATCTGGCAGCAGAGTGATGGTTTAAGGCTTATTCTATATGTCAGACCCTTGATGACTTAGAGACATTTAGCCAACCATGTTTTCCATACTGTTCCAGTGTAATTTACAGCTAAATCTAGTCCCACCCCCCAAGTCCCATAGAGATCCATTCAAATGCAGAGAGGTTATAGTATCGCTTGTAGGAGTACCAGAAAATAAGATATCTGTTAGGATCCTGTAATTCTGTCTGATTATTTATTTGTTATTATTTTCCTGATTTCTTTTCCCTCGCGATTGTCAGTCCGCGTTCCATGTTTTCTGAGATTCCACTCCCTGTCTTTGTCATTGCACTATTCGGGTGATTTTGAGAACATTCGGGTTTCCTCTGTATTTCATATATCTCGTTTTCTTCCTTCTGGCTTTATTTATATTTGTATATAATACTAATGTACTAATCATACTAACTGTTAGATTAGATTTAATACTAACCTGCTAACAAACTAACATGTATATAATACTAACCAGCTAACCTACTAACATTAGGGTTCTAGAGTTCACTACTAACATTACTAATTACTAATTCATCTTGTCAGCTGTCATTTCCCTCCTCGTTATCCTATCCCTGTATCGATCTGTGATTTCGCATTCTCTGCACGTGTCTACTTCCGTGTGCCTCCCCTCTGAGCTGTGCACTTGTTTACCTGCTAACTCCAGGCCGTTTGTTATCATTGTGTCTATGTGTATTCCAGTCCGTGTCTTACGTTTCCCCTGTCATTGTTTTATTGGTCCCTGTTAACCCTCACTGTTCTCACCTGTGAGCAATCTCCCCTCCCTGCTTCTACACACCTGATTCCCATTATGTCTGTCTCCCTCTGTGTGTATATATACCTTGTCATTTCAGTGTTCTTCGTGAGTTCCTTGTACTAAATATTTTGCTTCTGTGTTGCCTGGTTTTTCCGAGATTCTGCCCGAGCTGTTTGTTTATTCTGTTTTCTAATTTTTGTTTCCCAAGTTCTTTGCCTGTTGTTGTTTTGTTTTGTATCCAGTCTGTTTTGTTTTCTTTGTGTTCCTCCTTTGACTCCCTGGTTTGGACCCCTGCCTGTGTTCTCGCGACCCTGTTTTTGGATTCCGCTTTTGTACCTTTGCTGTGCCTTCCCGGTTACGACCCCTGCCAGTTCCTTGACCATTCTTTGGACTGTTTTGTTTCTTTGCCCTGTCTCCCCGGTTTTTGACCCAGCCTGTTTACCTCGGATTGCTGCCTTGCCCTTTATTAAACTTCGGTTTTTTATACTCCTGCCTGCGTTTGGGTCCTTCCCCCACCGACACCTAACAGAAGGAACTCGCCAGTTAGGACCCAGCGGGCATGGCGAATCAGGATTTTTTTTACCCTCTTTGACAACACCACCTATGAAGAATACCTCATGGGTATCTGGGGGCAAAACCCTGAGTTCGCCCGTCGGCATGCCGACCACCACCCATCACCCCGGACCCTTTATCAGCCCACCTCTCACTCCGTTGGGCTCAGGGTCTTAACCCTCCAGCCGGCCAGCCCTGAGCCCATTACCCCTTCAACCACCCAACCCCAACCGTCACCTTTCGACGGGACCCGCCTGGTTCTGCGTCCGGGTAACAATGGGCCCAGGAGGAAACGAGGGGGTCCTGGTTCCCGGCTCCGTCGACGGACTCAGCTACCCGTCGACGGAGGATCCATTTTCCACCCATCCGTGTTTGCCCCTGTCCCGTCCCGCTCCAGCCCTCCAGAGCTGCAGAGCCAGCTTTCCGCCTGTCCAGAGCTGCAGAGCCAGCTTTCCGCCTGTCCTGATCTGCAGAGCCTGCTTTCCGCCTGTCCTGATCTGCAGAGCCTGCTTTCCGCCTGTCCTGAGCTGCAGAGCTTGCTTTCCGCCTGTCCTGATCTGCAGAGCCTGCTTTCCGCCTGTCCTGATCTGCAGAGCCTGCTTTCCGCCTGTCCTGAGCTGCAGAGCTTGCTTTCCGCCTGTCCTGATCTGCAGAGCTTGCTTTCCGCCTGTCCTGATCTGCAGAGCCTGCTTTCCGCCTGTCCTGATCTGCAGAGCTTGCTTTCCGCCTGTCCTGATCTGCAGAGCTTGCTTTCCGCCTGTCCTGATCTGCAGAGCCTGCTTTCCGCCTGTCCAGAGCTGCAGAGCTTGCTTTCCGCCTGTCCTGAGCTGCAGAGCCTGCTTTCCGCCTGTCCTGAGCTGCAGAGCTTGCTTTCCGCCTGTCCAGAGCTGCAGAGCCTGCTTTCCGCCTGTCCAGAGCTGCAGAGCTTGCTTTCCGCCTGTCCTGAGCTGCAGAGCTTGCTTTCCCGCCTGTCCTGAGCTGCAGAGCTTGCTTTCCGCCTGTCCTGAGCTGCAGAGCTTGCTTTCCGCCTGTCCTGAGCTGCAGAGCTTGCTTTCCGCCTGTCCTGAGCTGCAGAGCTTGCTTTCCGCCTGTCCTGAGCTGCAGAGCCAGCTTTCCGCCTGTCCTGAGCTGCAGAGCCAGCTGCCACCTCTTATCCCTGGGCCGCCTAACCTACAGCCGCTCATTCGTCGCCGGCTTCCAGGGCGATGCAGCAGATTTTTATTTTCTTTTTTGGTTTTATTGTATCTCGGCACCATGGCAAATGAGGGTTCTCAACCTCAATGTGTCACGAGAATGTTTTTTTTTTTGTGATCAATGTGATTTTATTTATCAAGAGATTACATGAAGAGAAAACATTGTACAGGCTTGTACAGGGAGAGGAAAATACACATTTTGTGAGAAAAATAAAATAACATAAAATGTAGTGTAACAACCCCCCACCCCTCCTCGCTGGACTCTGGTATTTCATAAGCAAGTGAAAACAATATCATGCCACTCTAGTTTTAATCCCATTAGAAATATTGTGTAAATATCGTATTGATTCTTCCCTAACCCCATGTACCTTTGCAGTCAATATTTCCATGTATAATATGTCGAGGTAAAATGGAGACCATTGCCTTGTTGTCACAGAGAATGTTAAATAAAGGTTGGATGATTAACCACCGTGCGACACTGAGTGAGAACCACAGCATGGACATGTATGATGTATGCAGTACATGTATGAGCCACAGCATGGACATGTATGATGTATGCAGTACATGTATGAGCCACAGCATGGACATGTATGATGTATGCAGTACATGTATGAAGACGCACAGAGAAGCACTATGATACAGGTGCCCAGGTATGATGCCGAGTTATGTTTACAGAAGTGGATAATGTCTGGGACAAAATTCAAGGCGTGGCTTTACTAGTAATACCAGGGTTCCTCTGGCTCTGCTAAGTCTGTTTTTGGATGGCACAATGTCAATCAAGGTCATGCATATTAATCAGTCCAGCACAGGAAGAATACAGATGGTGGGCCATGAAAAACGTCCATGAAACTTCACTACTAGACATGAGCATCAACCATACCTCATACGAAAAGAAATATGCAAAAAGTAAAAAAATTTAAAAAAAACTCAGACAGAAATATGAAGAGGCAGAGAGACTATCAATCTAAGAGGCACAGCCTTGACCAGGTGGTTAAAAGACAAGATGATCCTCTATCAATCAGAATCTTCAGTTCGTGGCAGCTTGTTATTCTGAGTAACAGCTCTCTCACTCTGGGCCTGTGTCCGTGGGCAGGCTTTGCGAATTTACAAAAAGGCCAGGGTCTCAAATGACCCCTTTCAGCCCTCATTCATCTCTGGCTTCACCCTATATTCTGCACCCCGTCTTCTTTCTGTTTCCACTTTTTACCTGGTGTCATTCATGAAAGCAGGTTCCAGACTAGACTAATGGTGATTTATGGCAGCGTATCCGAGGGGGTATTTGCAAGCATCGAGCCACATCTGTTGTCAAAGATATCATAACATACAAGCCTGGCGAGGCCTACGAGCCCTAATACGGGCCTAATACGGGCCTAATACGGGCAGTAATGTCATCCTGTGGGAGCAGGGGGATTTCACTATGTTCTTCAGGGAGGAAAAGCACAGCAATGTCAAAGAAGGGAGCCGGAAGGTGACCTGCTCGGATTCTGCTGTGCTCAGTCTAATGCACAGAAGAGCGGAATAAGCCATTACGTCCCCGCGTGACCTTTGAGTCTAACTGGCGTTGAAGCGCGAGATCATTTCCTGGAGGAAGCGTGCCGCTTCATGATGGCGGGCTGATAAAGGTGTTCGCTAGAATGCGACCGCAGGATTCAGCATTGACCGTGGGTTTTGATTACATTTCAGCGGCGGGAGAATTGCATCAGGAGCGGATACGGGACCTTGGCTCTTTTCCGCCACGCTGGCACTCCAATGAAACGGCAATAACCTTTCCAAGACGTGTCAAAAAATTTATAAAAGATTGGAGAAATAAGGGGTTAATAAAAGCAAAAGTAAAATATACAAGCGATTGAATTTCACTGCTGACTGGGAAAATGAGGCAGTTTTTGGAGCATCGCTAATGGCTGCCAGGCTAAAGTTCATCAGCGGGAGCATTAGGGACGGCTCTTGAGCAGGTACTACACTGCTCATCCAATTTAAATAGTGACCTTTGCTATAGCACTCTTGAACCCAATAGCACTGGGCTATTTAACATGCAGCGTGGGTGTATTCTTGTCAGTCAATAATGACAGAGTTTTGTAACTAGCCTTGGTGGATGTTTTAGAGGTGGCTGGAGGGAGGATGGGGAGTAGGAAAGGGGGTTAAACACTTGGGGATGCATTAATGGGAGAACTGGAGTTTGCAATGTCAATCCCAAGCATTAAATTGAATAAATCCCATTCTCCCCACCTGCCTCTCCCATCTTGCCTACAACCCCCATATACTCCCCCACATAATCCATACACTTCTTCAAATAACACCAGGGCTGTGTCCAAATCAGAGCCCTATCTACTGCGTCCTGTGTACTAGCAGAGTGTGTACTATTTACTGTATACTGTTTAGTATGCGACGTGCAGTATACAAAAAAATATCCTCCATTTTCCGACCGTACTATGGACGTGTTGTAAGATGTCCTGCCCTCGCACGGCCATGCTAACGTGTTGTTTTTGTTGCTGTTGAAGGAAAACATCACGAAGCTGGGGGTCATTTTTAAAGCAAAACTGCGAGCCATATTTGTGGGACCAAAATGTTTGCTTACTTCCTGAAAAGTATGCTCCCGAATATACTCAGCGAAACTCCAGAAGTAAGTATATCATCCGGGGGTTTTAAGTATACTATACTATTTTGCTTACTTAACAACTTTCTCGTCCTGTCTACTCAACAAGCATACGCAATAGTATGGATGCTTACTTAACAACTTTCTCATTCTGTCTACTCAACAAGCATACTCAATAGTATGGAAGGGTGCTGATTCAGACACAGCTCTGGCAAATCAACAAGTGGCATCTGATGTGCGATGACTTTAAAAAAACACCTGTCAGAATATAAGATAAAATTAAGGAAGACGTGCAGTGTTAAACACCTTCTCCTTCTGCGATAGCACAGTTTTCCAACATTTGGATTCTTGGAGGAAGATGCGTGAGGAACACTGGGAAATTTCCCGCTCTTATAGCTACGGAGTCCATGCAGGAGAAATAAAAAGGGAAGATTAGCATCCTTTCATCTCCATTGCTCTGTCTTTATTTTCTTTGTATCATATTTCTTGTATCAACTTGTCTTGACTAAATCAAATTGTTTACCAAGTATAATGCAATTAGTGCCAAACAACCACAAAGGCAGAAACACATATAACAGCGCAAAAATATACACAGACAAATCAATACAAATATAATGTAAAACGAAATGGAGATTATTATTATTATTTCTAAATAAATAACGCTTTATCTGCTGCGACATCATATTTCCAATTGCACAAGACAGTGGGGGTCCCTAAAGCTCAGATTAGATTGCATTCTTCTTGTTATCATTATGAATGACAGAATTTACCATATTCTCTCCTGCACTGTTCCTCCATCCACCACATCGGGCCCTCATACTGGCCGGAATAATCCGGATTGCACATGGACAGCTGTGACGATCACCAAACCAAATCATCAAATTCCCTTTTGTCAAATCTTCTGCTTTTGCTAGGGCGAATGATGAGGAATTCTACTTCAATTCAACAGGGACAGACATCAAGAGCCATCCATTTATAATCATGATAGCTTAGCCTGTTTAGATTAGGTGGAGCGGGGGGGGGGGGGGGGGGGGGTGAGGGGTTGTTCTGGCAAAGTGACCCTCCTATTTGGCTATCTAAACAAGTACTCTGAACGGGAGCAGAGGAAGCTCGTGGATCAATGCGGTAGTGGATTGATCCATGATAACTGATTAACTGTGTGATCTTCCACATTCTCCTCTCTCCACGTCCCCCCCCCCCCATCCTCGTTCTAATCTGCTGATCGCCTGATCAATAACCGAGGGGATTTAATGGTGTTTGTTTTCACACTGGGGGTCTATAAGCATCGCGGCGAGAAGCGCGCCATCGATGGAGCGAGGCCCGGGGTGCACATTAACTCTCCCCGTGTTTCCCGCTGTCATAGTCGAGCGAAACCGCGCGAGCGCCAAGACGTTCTCGTTCCTGTGTCGCGCACGCACACGCGTGCACACGCGCGACCTGAACGGTTTTAATAACGAGCACGCTCCTCCTCCACAGGTTTGTAAATTCAGTGACAGGCATTCCGAGTGACAGCGGGAGAGATCCAGGCTCTGTTTCAGCCGCAACGAGGCCGAACCCTGGGGAATTACTGACTGAGCTTTCCCAGAAAATGGGTTTCTCCCTCTCACACTCAACGGGCCTCTTTCCTGCTCTGGAGCGCAGGAACATTACGTCGCTCTTCCAGCTTTGCATCGAGACAGTACTACTGTGGCCTTTCTATCAGGGGAACAATTAATTTACCTTCAATTCTCTGTTTAAAATAAAAATACACCTTTTCACCTCAAAAGCTGCCGCTTTTCTGGCTCTACGACCAGGGCAAGTGACCGGAGGAGCAGTCAAAACTGTGACACACTGAGCCGGGAGCCTGGCTGGCTCGCACACAGAAATATGAGGAAATGCCTTTCTGGTCTTTCACCAAATGTCTGGTTCTACCACCTTTGCTGCCATAGCAACCTGGCGTGAATTCCAACGTTCTAAACTAGGCATCTGCCATACTGCTCAAGACGCTACAAAGTTAGCTGTCAGTCTGTCAGTCTCATTACACGGATGCTTTCACACGCGAGACAAACACGCTCCAGCGTCACGCTAAATGCACTCAAGTTTGCAGATGTGTTTTTTTTTCTAGCTCTATGAGCTCAATGAACTAAATGTGTTTTTTTGTCTCACTCTGTCTGAACAGAAGCTAGAAATGCTTCATGTTGACTAACACAGCAAGGAAAGTATACATCTTTGCTTAAAGTTATATTCATGCTTGTCACCCGACTTAATTATCTACTGTGGACCATGCTGGGAAGATCTAGTCTATATTTAATTATCTACTGTGGACCATGCTGGGAAGATCTAGTCTATATTTGGGATTCTGGGAAATATATTCAGGGGGTTTCATGTCAGTTGGAATATTTGTTTACTCAAGAATTATTGTACCATGACTGAGCCAACTCCAGAAATCAACTCCAGATATCAACTCCAGTGCAAGCAGACCCGCGTCGTCAATCTACCGTCGGATAGGATTAAGTATCGTCTTTTTCATTTGGTTCAGCTGTGCGTTAGCTGATTGAACTGTTTGTAGTGTAGTCACGGTTTAGTTAATGTAAATTGCAGCATTACCGACCACTTGTTTACTTGCTTTGTGTTCCTAGGTCTAGTAAATTGCTAGTGTTTTGTGTTGCTAATCGCAAATAGATTCACCTGAGTGAATAAATAGCGTGTTTTGCATTCCTAGTTCAGAGTGCAAGCAGACCCGCGTCGTCAATCTACCGTCGGATAGGATTAAGTATCGTCTTTTTCATTTGGTTCAGCTGTGCGTTAGCTGATTGAACTGTTTGTAGTGTAGTCACGGTTTAGTTAATGTAAATTGCAGCATTACCGACCACTTGTTTACTTGCTTTGTGTTCCTAGGTCTAGTAAATTGCTAGTGTTTTGTGTTGCTAATCGCAAATAGATTCACCTGAGTGAATTAGCCCTGCAAGCAGCTGAGTGCAATCGAGAAATTAGCCAACTCTATAAGTTAAAGTAGAGAGTACATTATGCAAAGGATGTGCTTTGCCTTGTCTGTTCTGTAATGATGATGATGTCTCTGTACGCACTTACTGTACGTCGCTTTGGATAAAAGCGTCTGCTAAATAAATGTAATGTAATGTAATATCAACTCCAGAGATCAACTCCAGACATCAACTCCAGACATCAACTCCAGATATCAACTACAGACATCAACTCCAGACATCAACTCCAGATATCAACTCCAGACATCAACTCCAGACATCAACTCCAGACATCAACTCTGCCTGAAACCCTCGAGCCTCCAGTGTACAATTATTCTGAGAGTGTCAACTGAGTGGCAGCATTCCCCATCCTGACAGACAGACACACACACACACACACACACACACTCACGCACGTGCGCGCACACACACTCACACACACACACACACACACACACACACACACACACAAACACACGTACACACACAAACACACACACACATG
Organism: Synaphobranchus kaupii; assembly: GCA_029718625.1. Classification (NCBI taxonomy): domain Eukaryota; kingdom Metazoa; phylum Chordata; class Actinopteri; order Anguilliformes; family Synaphobranchidae; genus Synaphobranchus; species Synaphobranchus kaupii. The sequence goes on from CM056378.1 coordinate 12,137,421, forward strand.
CACACTCACGCACGCGCACACACACAAACACATACACACACACACACACACATACATACACGCACGTACACACACTCACACACACACACACACACACACACACACTCACACTCACGCACGCGCACACACACACACACACACACACACATACACACATGCACGCACATACAAACACACACACATGCATGTACATACACACACTCACACACGCGCGCACACACACACACACACACACACACACACGTACACACACACGCACACACACACACACACATCTCAAGCAAAGGATTAGCCATAATGTCTGTTGTCCTTTAGTGTCAGTACTATATGTATTCCTGGTACCCCTTTGCTTGGTTGTAACCGCTACCGTTTTAAACAAGACTAAATTATTCATTAGAATATACACTGTGCCAAATGGAACAGATACTAAAGTGGCATTTCAACTGAGGTTAAGAATAAATTACACGTAAATTATACATGGAACATACATATTTATAAAACACGGAAAGCAGAACACATACACAACACGTACGCAGACATAGAAGCCATGTCCGCGTGTAGAAATCTAATGGTATCGGAGCTACCATGAGATGTACGGCCCCTTTAAGGAAGTCAGTTGTACCAATACTTTCCACTTTAAATTCCAGGTGCAAAACTCAGAAGCCGTACAGTAAGTATTGATCCGAATGGCTTCTGTGGAGATTGCTCGGAGGCTAAACACCAAAACACGATAACCTTCCAATGTCGTGCTCTCCCTCAAAGGCCAGTCAAAGTCAGGCAATCTGGCCCAGAGAACAGACGATGTAAACAATGGCCAACTACGCAGCTTATACATATGAGCAGCAATTTGTCAAAAAGATATTGTATACTTTCTTTTGACATCATAACTTTTTTATAAGCATAAAAAGTTATTAAACAAATACTGAAAAGCAGGCAAGCTCTCTCTCACCCATCAAGAAAGGGAACGGGGCTCGACTTTGACAATGTGGTCAGGGTACAACTCTGTCACAATTGTCAAAGAGACGCGCTTGGAGCACATGAGGTTCATAAGCTGTTTACACAGCATGAGAGATCAGAGGTGTAAAATCCAGGAGTCAGAAAGTAAAAGTCCTGCCACGTGTTTCTTCCACCAATTAACTCAGCCAGAGACGATGGGGTTGGTGAAAGCATATCCGGGACTCTCAGAACGTGTTGGTTTGCCTGGTCAAATGGCCCAACACTAGTTCTCAAATGCATGTGCAACCCACATCGCCCAAATGAGAGATTTTACAGCAGGGGAAAACGAACGAAACAAAGCGTAACGAAACATGGGCAAACGGCTGCATGGCTCCTTCCTCTCGTCTGATACTCTTCTTTTTCGTTGTGCTATCCATCCTGCACGCTGTTACCTGGGAGACGGACAGCCAGCTGAACATGATCAAAGCCCTGGCCATCAGGTTAAAAGCCTGATCAAAGCCTCTCTCTCTCTCTCTCTCTCACACACACACACACACACACACACACACAAAGCTCTTTGTTGGCAAGCTACCGCAAACCGAAAGGTGCTGGGTACTTTTCCCCCACTCTGAGAAAGTCTGTATTTAAAATCCTTTATTATTGAACTATTTTTTTGTTTTTCAGATTGATCCCTGAGCGCCATACAGAAGCCAACTCTTCTCCGAGAGCAAACCGAAGCACCAGAAAGAGTTTGGCCATTAATCCATCTTCAATTAATGCTTTAATTACATCTCTGTACAGCCCACATGATAGAATAGGGCCTTCAGGTACCATCCTTTCAATAATGTAGCAACCAATCATGGAAGGGTTAAGGTCCTCCAGGAACAGCAGGTGCGGTTTGAGGGGCCAAGGAGAGGTGGAGGTTGGATGGTGGAGTCCATGCATTTGATGCTTGCGAGCAGGCAAGCGTGCGGTTAATGTCGGGCTCAGACTACACAATATATTTCGTCTTTGACGATGGTCACTATGTCAGATTAGACGAGTCGCGTAAAATCTTGACGCGCCTCGTCGCAAAGCGGCGCTGCACACTACACAATTGACTGCGACCCGTCAACGCGTGACGACGTCATGATAAAGCACTCAAAACGGGGAGGAGGGGACAAGAGATTTCCCAGTCCTGGCGTTGAAAGAGCAGCAAGCCATCGCTGTAAAGCTAGCGGTGTTGTGGGCAGAAAAGAACATTCTAAACAGCGCTGGTCAATGGGAGGCATTCCTGCGCAAGTGGACGTTGTTTTAAAAAAAGATATGGGAATTTCTGTCCATTATTATTAATTATTTAAGATATAATTCTAGATAATATCTTTTTAGGTTACCAACGTTATTTAATTCACTATTTTAAAAGTGTGAATGAACATTTTAAAATGTTCAGACGGACAGAGACAGACAGACAAAGGTGAAAACCCTTGAACCCTTATTTTACTACCAACAGTGAGGTTTATTGTCTTGGGTTAGATATTGATTTGGGCTAATCAAATATGTCTTTTAAAATAGTGTCAAATATTTATATGATTTTGCTTATAATATTATTAAAATTTTATTCAAATCTAAACTTTAAATTTCTATAGGACAATGACAGGAGGGGTTTTGGGTACCTACTCCGAATGGATGTGGTGGACTTTGATTTCCTGCTTGGAGAGGTGGAACTAGCACCATTGGCCAATGGGAACACATCGTAGGGGTTGTGACACTACCTGAGGAAAGGAAAACAATTGTGACATGCTAGACTTTACATCGGGGCATCGTGAGGTGCCCCAGACGCCACATCGATCGTCGTTGACCATGTGATACTACAACGAGGTAAAGACGCACGAATGTTGACTGAGTGAGTAAGCCAGAAAAATGTAAACTATCTTAAAGAACACAATGGGATGCCTCCTCAATCCATGAGAAGGTAATGCGGTAGTTCAGTGGTATGGCTTCTTGTAAGCTCACACACAAAGCAAAAAGACTGGCCCAATGAAAACCTATTCATTCAAAAAGTGTGTGTGTCCAGCCAGCGCACGTCTCGGCTCACAAGGGCAGACATTTTATAAAGAGCGGAAGAGGAACGGGGAGGATGAGGAGGAGCAGGACGAAGAGGAGGAGGATGTGTCACTGCCAGCGCAGTCCCGCCTCTGCAGCAGTGCTTTACTGATAGGCCCAATAATAGCCTGTAATTACCGCCGCCAATCACACTGCTGGACACACCTGAACTCCAGTCCCCTCCGTAATAGCCTTCCATCTCAAGTGGAGCTGTTCTGCGCCCACGCACAAACTCAATAGGCCCACACATACATGTGTTCACACACACACACACACACACACACACACACACAGACACACACGTACGTACATAGACATGGGCACCAATCCACAATGACCGTGACAAGTTATGTGGGCCACTCCCATCGCCAGCTGTGAGCTTCAGTTTCAACTTTGCCTCTCATTCATTCATGACACACTTCATTACCTCCTAATACGCCTTCCCTCTCTCCCTCCCCCTCTCTCTTTCTCTCTCCCTCTCTCTCTCTCCCTCTCTTCCTGTCCATCTCTCTCTCCCTCTCTCTCTCTCCCTCCCCCTCTCTCTTTCTCTCTCCCTCTCTCTCTCTCCCTCCCCCTCTCTCTTTCTCTCTCCCTCTCTCTCTCTCCCTCCCCCTCTCTCTTTCTCTCTCCCTCTCTCTCTCTCCCTCTCTTCCTGTCCATCTCTCTCTCTTTCTCTCTCTCTCACTCAGACTCTCTCCCTCCCTCTCTCTCTCTCTCTCTCTCCCTCTCTTCCTGTCCATCTTTCTCTCTTTCTCTCTCTCTCACTCAGACTCTCTCTCCCTCCCTCTCTCTCTCTCTCTCCCTCTCATTCAGACTCTCTCTCCCTCCCTCTCTCTCTCTCCCTCTCTTCCTGTCCATCTCTCTCTCCCTCTCATTCAGACTCTCTCTCCCTCCCTCTCTCTCTCTCCCTCTCTTCCTGTCCATCTCTCTCTCTCTCTCTCTTTCTCTCTCCCTCTCTCTCTCTTCCTGTCCATCTCTCTCTCTCTCTCTCTCTCTCTCTCTATTGCTCTTGCTCTCTCTCTCTCTCTCTCTCTCTCTCTCTCGCAGCCTAAAGTTCTGGCTGGCAGGAGGCCAGTGTCGTCAGCGCGTTACTCAGAGCCCAGGAGTCGAGGGAAAAAACAATGGCTGTCAGCGCTCGACTCTACAATTACAGCTGCGCCGATAATTAGCCAGGGCCTGTGGAAGGAGACGGAACCGCACGGAAGGCTGGCTTTACCCAGGCAGGGTCAAGGTTAGAAACTAGCATTTAAGCGCTGTGCGTCCCGCGGAATTGTGTCACCGCCGTGAGTAACAGTTCCTACCGCAGCGCGGGCATCAGGGAAGTAATTATGCGTGTTTTATATTGACCGCAGCTAATGATGCTAAAGTAGAGAGAGGGGCCCTGCCTGGAACAGTAGCGGAGTTATTTTAATCCCCATTCGTCACGGTGACATACCTGCTACCCACAGCATAATGCACAGTGTTTAAAAAGAATATGTGCAAAAATTTATGATGGGAGTCATTCATCTTAACGGACTACATTTGTCGCCCGACAACAAATGTCAGGGAATATTTGTAGCAGATGAAACATATCCCGCCCAGTGGCGAGCATAGGAGCCTATCGCACAAATGTGTTCACATCAAGAGCCAGGAAAGCACAGACTGATGAAGAAGTGGTTATATGGGGGAGATTGGATGGCTCGCCCAATTAAAGCACTGTTCCAGAACATGGACGGGCCCCACGGCCTGGTATCCAATGCAGACCATGCTAGTGCTGAATGAGACCGGCTGCCTCGCAGGGCAATGCGTAATTGGTGCTCGCGTTGCCCAGAAAGGGGGGGGGGCAGGGGGCAAGGGGGGGTTCAGCCTGCTAGGATGGCAGTGTCCCAATCCACACACCCCCGCCCCCACCCCCCGCTGGACAATCGAGCACCTGCATCTCGCCTGTTGAGCTGCACCTAAAGCGTCTCTCTCTGTGGGTTCCGTCTCATGTGTGCGTGTGCAAGCCTTCTCATGCCCCTTCAAAAGTTTGTGAAAAGCTGCAGCAGGGACATCGTGTGCGGCGGAGGAGGAGAGCACATGTTTGTCTTTAGGCCCTCCAGGATTAGCAATAAAGGCTGGATGAGCATTGCAGTGGGAGTCTGACGGGGAATTACAAACTGGGACAAAAACAGGGGAAAAGCATTTTCCAAAATAAGTGATTCTACCAACAGTTGCTAGTACTGTACGTCATTTATAAAGTGATCCAACAAGTAATGATGTTCACCAAGAAAACATCACATAATATTAAAATAAGAATGCTTAAGATTATTAATTTTCACAAAGATACAACACAAAATTTTACATAGTAAAAAGAGTCCGTTTTTAGTGACAGTTTTTGTGTGGTGTACTTCTAAAGTATCCAATTTTATTCACAGGTATTCAAAGTATTCACAGGGCAGAAATAAACAATATAGTGCAAAATATAATAAATAAACAATTGTAGTTAAAGAAAGACCTTCTTTCTGTGTTCCTCAGAAATAGCCATCGTCAGCTGTACATTAATCAGACTCATTTAGAAGGTTTACCACGACAGTGTCAGAATCCCCCCCCAGGATGTGTCTATTGATTTCTCTCAAACGAAAGCAGCAAATAACCGAACTGAGCATGTAAGGCTTAGCCAGTGAAATAACCTCCAGTGAACGCATCTTTGAGTTTTGGTGGGAAACACGGCTTTAAAGAAGAGATTTTGATGTTCAAGCTGTCTTCATGTTTAACCCTCCTATTGTGTTTGGGGTCAATTTGATCCCATTCAGTGTTTGACGTCTCTTAAAAACCAGTTAACTTTATTTTTTCCATCTTGTATGACTTCCTAATTTGGTGGGAATAAATAGTAAAGATGCAATAAATATAAAGCTGTTTTCCAAAGTTGTATGGGGTCATTTTGACCCCAAGCTCTGTAGCTGTATAAAAACATAAGAAAATATAAATTTTTTATTTCTCATCTCTGATTTTTTTTTGTGGGTGATTCTGGGTACTTTCCCATACAGACTTTCACTTGCCTAAAATGCCAACAAAATAGGGAGGGTTAAGCATATTGCCTTTACTTGCCAGGGTATCTGCCTTAATTGCTATTTTCTAGTCTGCAGTTTTCAGGCGTGACACCCCAGATAAGCAGCAGCCCGCAGGCTATGACGTGAAAGTGACTCCCCACACAACAGCCAAATGAATTGAACCTCGGTAATTCACCGAGCTGAAGCCAGCGGCACAAAATTGCCTTAAGATTCATCTTCATTTATTCAAAGTGCTTATATTTTTTGCGGCAACAACGACGAGCGCGGCTTCCTTAAGTGTCACAGCGAATTACAATGAGACGGACCAGGAAGAGAGAGCACGGATGCATTCTGAGACTAACGGTAAACTGGAATAGCCCAGCCCTCTAGAGGGGAAATCCCCCCAGGCAATCAAAGAGAGAGAAAGAGAGAGAGAAAGGGAAAGGGAGGGAGAGAGAGAAAGAGAGAGAGAGATATGAAAAACTGTCGAAAATAACAGCAACACAAATGCAGTTGGTATTCCTGCCCCAATGATTGTAAACAGAGTTGCCCCAGGGAATACTCCAGAACGATAAGGACACTCACTGATCAAAGTGTTGTGCTGTATACAGAACAGGAGCCTATGCAATGCAGGGACATGAGATCATATCCCACAGATATAGCCCGGCAGATTTACCACAGTGGACCCATTAAAAATCATAATGCATAATGCATAAATGGCTAATCATTTTGAGATTAGTTATTGACCCTGAATAAGGGAGTCTACTAAGTTTGTACACGGAGGGCCTGATTTACTAGGCCCTTTAGCATGTGCAAAACCAATAACATAACCAACTTGAATGGCACTCAGAGAGATGCTACACACGTGCGTGTGCTAATCTTGACCCTGAACGTAATATGCATGGGGCTAAAACTTTGATCTTTCACTGTGAAGGTGGACATTAACCGATTGAGAAAACAATTCAGGTCATTGCCCAACTGTCAACATTTCTACGAAGTTGCATCACAATCGGAGTAGAATTGTTTGAGTTAAGGATGATAGGGACACAGACACAGACAGACAGGAGCGAAAACAATAACCCCTGCTTGTGCTACGCGCACGGGTATAATGATTGGTCATGGGATTTGTTTTGTACCAATCATTGGTTGTGTTATTAATTTTGCGTCTTCTGAAAGGTTTTTTACATGCCGGATTCTTAGGAAATCAGGTCCAGAGTGTGGGCGGGAGGCACGGTGGTGCAGCGAATAGCACTCATAGCGAGAAGGTTGGTCCTGAGTTCAAATCGTGGCCGGGGCCTTTCTGTGAGCAGTTTGCATGTTCTCCCAGTGTGTCCATGTGGGTTTCCTCTGGGTACTACATTTCCCACAATTAGACAGTTAGGCTAATTGGGGGGAGGGGGGGCCTGCATGCTCAGTCAACCTATCCTGTAGAAATAAAGATTAAAATAACAAATGTTTTTAAAAAAATACTATCAGCTCTCATCCTATTGTGGTAATAACTAATAAAAAGAGAACATTTTCGGTGAGCAACTTATCTTGAAAAGGTAATTATTTTTCATTTTTACCACTCAGATAGGTGGGCACTGAGAAAAAAAAGGAAAAGTTATTACCACTTGAAGTGTTTGCAAACGAGAGCAAATTACTGCTCTGCACTAGAGTATTTTAAGCGTTTCCGAGAATGCGTTTAGCATTGGGCATGCAGCGCAGGCTCCAAAGAGACCAACTAAGACACAGAGGCAGAAAGGGCATACTTGGTTGTGTTTGGCAAAGCTTGTAAGGATGTAATGAAAAGTCATTTATGCCGCTGAAAGGGGAATAATGAATCAGTTTCAATAAGCAGGTCTGTCTCTGAGAAGAGATTCATTAAGTAACGTTAGGCTACACCGCGTTAGAGCTATTAAAAGAGAGAGCTAGCTATAGGCTTGCCTACACAAGATAAGCATAAGGACCTCCAAAACAATCCCGAACGACGAGACGTGTCAAACAGAACGGTATTCAGTCTTCCTACTTCTCGCTAATGAACGCTTCTGTTCTGTGCAAGACTATAGACATTTCTGCATATATCATATTCACAAATACAGGTGCGATGCCAGCGAGTCGTACGTCAGACATGAGTCAGCGGCACGATTGAAACCTTGACAGCTCATAGCCGTGGAGCTCCCCATCAGTCGGTGACAAGCAGACGGAGGTATGAGCCCGCATCCACAAAAATAAAGATATCGATATCAATACCCTCGTCAAAGTGACGCAGGGCACCGAACCATTCCTGCACAGCTTAGCAAGGCCAATGATACCCAAGTTTTGCAGTTTACTTTTGAGTGCCAGACATTACAATTATAGCCTACAAATTCGAGGTTATATAGCCTACATACTTTTTTTGGGTGGTTTCGCTGTGTATTCATAACCTCTGGCTTCTGATTGGCTGGGGTCGAGGGGTGGGGGCTGGTTTATGGGTACCTGGAACGGTCTGTTGGGAAGTCTGTGCCAACCTTACCGATTCTATTGACTTTATTGCATATTATTGATACTGATAGTTACTGTGCAGCTGGGGAAAGGCTCCCAGCAGAGGCTGTGGCATGTTGACTGTTCGGCATAATTAACTCGCATCCGACAGCAATAACCGCCGCACACCGCAGGCAGCCAATGTGCCACGCATACATTATCCCGCATTTTTATTTAATCAAAAGAAGATCCAATTTTTTTTGAATAATCTGAAAGGACGTGTTGGATATAATTTTACAAAATGTCCCTTGGTTATTGCCTGCTAACACCGCTGTGGAAAAAAAAAGATGTATAATTTAGCGTGAATCTGTCTCCAGGCCGATTGGACTTGTCAGTATTTTTACAATCCTCTCTGCTCTTCAAGTGAAAGCTCATTAGCAGTAAAATGACCATGATCTCCATTTGTGGACGTACAATCTACAGCTGTAACAGAGTTACATGGACTCCAGTTTTATTCATACCCTCTATAACACACAGCTCTCTTGCTGTCCACCAACGGCACAGTAATTTATTTTCATTTTACACAGAAGATAAATAATTCAGTAGCCTATGCTGGAATTAAGTCAGGTGGTGACCAATCCCTGACGTCCCCTTCAAAAGGCAAGGGGCTACATAGAGCTGGGAGGGAGATAGGTATTGTCCCGCAGGTAAAGTCACCTGTTATGGGGAGATAATGTTCAGGGACCAGGGGGGCTGTTGGTGTGTGTGTGTGTGTGTGTGTGTGTGGGGGGATGGGGACAGGAGAGGTCCTGAGATGGAATGAGTGCCTGGAGCGATTAGTCTGACTATAAAGACCCTGGGGGGGGGGTTGGAGCACATGAGGAATGACTGAGGAACAGGGCGATTTGGGGGTGTGCGTCTGGAAGAGCAGACTGATGATATTTTTATCCGTGCCGCCTCTGGCACGACTCCACTCCGTCAGCCCCGGTGACGGCTCCGCCTCCCGGCTGACACATGGTGACAATTCTCACCACGGGGCCCCCAGAAGCCAGCCGACTACTTCCTGTCCACTTTATTTCAGATTTATACACCCAAGGTGAGGATCTGCACACAAATAGCCGCTTAAAGAGCGTAAGGAAAACCGGTTTCATAAGGATGCAACGTGAACATTTTTCATTTACACACATATTACAGAGGAATACGTGGTGTGAAAGATCCAATGCTGGGTTTTGGACTAGCTGTACCATTCTCTTAACATCAGGTTAACAATTAATGCAGTTGCATCAAAACATGATGCCAGCAAGTGGTCTTCATATGAAATTGCCTGTAAAGTGCAATTCCTAAAATTGAAGACATAAAGCAACCATGAAGGGCATATGGCAGCGCTGTTACCTATAACGGGCAACATAAAAACACTCTGCCAATGATATAGTAGCTCAAAGAGGAATGAATGGCACATGCCCTAGGCATTATTGTGCACTGAGGAATTTAAAAGGTGTACGATCACTAATATGTGATTAGAATGTTCTTAACTGAACATTCTAATGCTGATGTAACAATCACTACTGGTAATTGAAAGCAATTGAGTTCTAGAACACTGACTACAAAAAAAAATTCCAACCCTTCAAAGGGATACAGATGATGTTGCTCAAGGCTTTTGCCCAGGAGGTGTGATTTTCCCTCCTTCGCTGACGTGACCTCATCATTGATCCTGACTGTAAGCAGAGTGAACTTGTGGGAAACTGCAGAAATCCTATTTTCAATCATCAGGAGCCGGTCTTCAAAGTCCCAACCGGGTTTTATGCACAAAATCATCTTTAGGTAGTATCCCTGGGAGCTAAAACCAGTCCCACCATGTAGAGTCATCATTAAAATGCCACCATTTTCCTAAAAACAGGCTTAAGTAACCTTGGGTGCATCCCAATATTCTTCACTCCCCACCTCCTTTCCTCCACTCGTCTCCTACCCGGAAATATGCAAAACTCTGTACGTTTCAAGTACAAGTAGCTGCATGTACAGTATACAATATACCTGACATTGCGGTTCGCGTTGAGACATTAATTAATATTTAACATTTAATATGTAATTAATATAAAATCAGCAACATTAGATTAGGACACAAAGATCTGTTTCCATGGCACGGAGGAGAGGAGGTGGTAGTGGAGGAAAGGAGGGTGCATTTTTCGAGTATTGGGACGCATCCCTTAAGTATTCAATCGAAACGTCCCCAAAAAAGAACTCCCTCTGCTGCAAGTGCTTAATCATATAGCACAAATGATAATGAAACAAAAAAAAAAAATCACGGTGATCCTCTCTACCGCTCACGGACATTTTTATCTGAGCAGAGAGGACTGTGGGAAAAGGAATGATTGATGATCTGTGGGAAAAGTTCTTCCTGTGTAAACATTCCACATCGCAAATGGCGGCTGTCATAATTCCCAACAGTGAATAACGGCTTGGCAGAGAGGAATACACCACGCATAAGAGGCCGGCACGATTTATACGCCCGATTATGTGCCCTGGGACCACCATTCGCACGGCCTCGTGTTATCTGTGAGAAGCAAAACAATGAGGTGTCTGCAACAATACATCCCAGTCTCTTACCGTTAGGCTGGTATATGAATCCTCGGCTATTGTGTAAAAGATTATCCCTCGGCTGCACGGTTACTCCACCAGTGCCTCATTTCCACGGGCCTGTTCAACTTGCATAAAACATCAGGACATTCTGCTGAGATTCAAGTGATTTGCGACTTCCAGGGTTTCGCACCATAAATCCCCCTCAATATCCACCAGTATTGATTAAATGGATCGTAAAGAATTCTTTTTTTTTTTTTTTTGTTGTTGTAAGACCCTGTTGTTCATTACAGGACAATGAATTTAAATGTGAGACCTCCTGTATTGGATGTGGAGGTTTTGCAGCATTGGAACAAAGCAACAGTTAATTGTGCATAGCCAATGGGCATCACATTTATGTGTGCTCGTGTACGTGTCATAGCTCTTGACATATGATTTTGTATGCTGCATCTATTTCGCATCCACAGTGAACGGACGTATAGACGCTGCAGAATCTGTACACTTAAGCATGGGGCTGGTCTAAAAACGTCTCATTAGATAAGGCCTTGTGCTGTAATTGGTCTCGATGTTAAAGTCTTTGTGATTTTTCCAAGTGCTACATCCTCCACTGCAAGGAGACAATAATTATTCTAAGTGGAGCCGATGTCAGTCTCAGCTCATTTCTATTCCTAACAACAGTCATTTGCATGAAGAGGTGTGTCTAATGGTTGGTAATTGGAAGACAATGGCCCTGCCCAACTGGTAGTCAACAGCAGGGCATTTAAAGCCAGCAGCGGAAGTCTGTGCTTGTGTGTGTATGTGTGTGTGCGTGTGCGAGCGTGTGCGTGTGTGTGTCTGTGCCTGTGTGTATGTATATGTGTGTGCATGATGTGCGTGTGTGCGTATGCACTTGTATGCATCAGAGTGTACTGTGCTGTGTGGCCTACACACTCAACTAATTTTTCACAGACAGAGACAGAAAAAAAGGCCCTTCGCAGTATAGGGTACAACCCAGGCCCTTCACAGTATAGGGTACAACCCAGGCCCTTCACAGTATAGGGTACAACCCAGGCCCTTCACAGTATAGGGTACAACCCAGGCCCTTCACAATATAGGGTACAACCCAGGCCCTTCACAGTATAGGGTACAACCCAGGCCCTTCACAGTATAGGGTAAAACCCAGGCCCTTCACAGTATAGGGTACAACCCAGGCCCTTCACAGTATAGGGTACAACCCAGGCCCTTCACAGTATAGGGTACAACCCAGGCCCTTCACAATATAGGGTACAACCCAGGCCCTTCACAGTATAGGGTACAACCCAGGCCCTTCACAGTATAGGGTACAACCCAGGCCCTTCACAGTATAGGGTACAACCCAGGCCCTTCACAATATAGGGTACAACCCAGGCCCTTCACAGTATAGGGTACAACCCAGGCCCTTCACAGTATAGGGTACAACCCAGGCCCTTCACAGTATAGGGTACAACCCAGGCCCTTCACAGTATAGGGTAAAACCCAGGCCCTTCACAGTATAGGGTAAACCCAGGCCCTTCACAGTATAGGGTAAAACCCAGACCCTTCACAGTATAGGGTACAACCCAGGCCCTTCACAATATAGGGTACAACCCAGGCCCTTCACAGTATAGGGTAAAACCCAGGCCCTTCACAGTATAGGGTACAACCCAGGCCCTTCACAGTATAGGGTACAACCCAGGCCCTTCACAGTATAGGGTAAAACCCAGGCCCTTCACAGTATAGGGTAAACCCAGGCCCTTCACAGTATAGGGTAAAACCCAGACCCTTCACAGTATAGGGTACAACCCAGGCCCTTCACAGTATAGGGTATAAACCAGGGCCTTCACAGTAGGGTAAAACCCAGGCCCTTCACAGTATAGGGTAAAACCCAGGCCCTTCACAGTATAGGGTAAAACCCAGGCCCTTCACAGTATAGGGTAAAACCCAGGCCCTTCACAGTATAGGGTACAACCCAGGCCCTTCACAGTATAGGGTACAACCCAGGCCCTTCACAGTATAGGGTACAACCCAGGCCCTTCACAGTATAGGGTACAACCCAGGCCCTTCACAGTATAGGGTACAACCCATCTGTAGGAGTCTAGACAGACACTTAACTTTACTTTTGTGTTTTATTTTTTCCCAACGTATCAGAATTGGCGGATGCCTCTGTTGCTGTGGCAACAGCAGGCACGAAGAAGGTTGGGATGCAGCATTGGGCTGCAGTGAGGATGAGTGCAGACATCATACTGAAGTCAGTTAACTCCGCGCTCACCGGGTGCAATCGCACCACTCATAGTCGCCAAAAACAAGGGTCCTCGCGGACCTACATGACATCATAGCGGACGAGCTAGCGGAAAACCAGGCCCTCATCCACCCAGCTGTAGGCCGACTCCACAGGCTGGACTTCACGTTATCTGGGTCAGCGGTGAGGGCAAAAATAATAATAATAAAGGTTATTTATAAAAGGGGGGCTGGTACGCTTCGAGTACGCTTCGAGTATGCTTAGAGTACACTTAGAGTATGCTCGACTATGAAAGGCAATAGTCTGTGAACAGTCCAGCGCTTACATGTCTACTCCCTGTTTTAAACACTGATTAAAGCAGACCTTTAGCATGTGCAAAACCTTTTCGCACACACAAAACCAATAACACAACAAATGATTGGTGCAAAACAAATACCATGACCAATCATTGGTCACGTTATTGGTTTTGTGTGCGCTAAAAGGTTTTGCACATGCTAAAGGTCTGCTATCAGGCCCTTAGTGTTTGATATCGTCTAAGCCTACGGCATGCATCAAAGGTGAATGGGGATTGCCGTCTGGACTGGTTCGTAAGTTTACAGCGTGAGTCAATGGGCAGTGTGTGAACAGTCTGCTCCATTTCATAAGAGCGAGAGACATTTAGTGCCGGTTAAAATCTGTGGGAATAAGCCTAGGAATGAATACGTGTCGTAGGTTGTAGAGTTTTTTTTTTTTTTCCTTGTGGATTCATCATAAGGCCAAAGCTTTTTTTATTTATCAAAAAGATTAAGGGAAAAAGCACACTCCCTGTGAGTGATGCAATAAGCCAGAAGATCCGGCCTAAATATTTAATATTTGTGAATTCTTGTTATGAGGCAGAATTCTTAACCAGTACTACTTATTAATTTCTGTCTGACAACAAACCCCTGAGCCAAACCGAAAAGAAAAAAAAACAAGTTCAAATCCAACATTGCATTATAATTAGAATTAAGAGGTTATCCACAGGATGATTACTGATCTAAACAGAGCAAGGACAGTCTCCTTTCAGAGATATATTTACTCTTATGAGTCTTAATGGTTAAAAGAGCCAATACGTATTGTAGAGATATAGAGTAGGTTACAGCATGGAAGCATAAACCATACAAACATAAAGCAAGCAAAGGATGCTGCAACAATGCCATGTATTCAGTATTATGCAGAACTAGGCATGACGTACAATTTGTGAGTAGCACTTAAAACAATGAATAGGGTTTATAATAATATAAAAATAACAATTAAAAATAATACATTGGCCTACTCTCAACACAGTAAGAATTATAGTGCAGTGATAACTTCAGCGTTATTTTTTCTTTTCTTTAAACATACACTTCTCGTTCATGAACGTGTGCAATGCCAGAAAAACCAAGAAAAACATTTGGATGCATCTTAAAAAAAGAGAGACTAACTGGAGGCAAAAGAAAGATGAAACTAAACGCTTTGTTCTCTGATTGTTTTATGTTGACATGAATAACCCACCAATGGGAAAGAGACAACAGAAGACAAGCTCCTAGCCTCCAGCAGTATGTAATGCTGTGAAGACGGATCAAGGTGCGTCAACAAGTCCATGATGCACACTTTCACTATAGGTTAAATACGGCCCTAAACTGAGAGTTTGGATAAAGATCTCTACTGAGGAACAGGGGCTAGCTCATTGAAAGTGGTACTCCATATGAAGCGGCAGGCTGTTACTAAACAATCGTTTTCCCCTGTAAGTGACTGTCAGGAAAAGAGAAAGAACACTTGAATGCAGTGAATGTACATACATTTTTTAATGACCTAATAATTAACTGAATTCATCTAGAAGATGGGTTTGCTTGATTTATTAAACGTTTGTCCTTTGACTAACAATTAATTTCATGTGTTACCACTTTCTTCACAAGCAGTTTGGCTATGTGGTGAGGAATCACCAAACTCAGTGAGAAAAAAATAATAATAATTTTTGTATTTATAAAAGCATAAATTTGTTAGTCACAGTGGAGGACATTTACCTGGATGAATGTGCAAACAAAAGCACAGTGTCCTCTTCAAAACTACTTCCATGAACCCAAAGTTGGCCTTTATTTTAATAAGCTGCATGGTCAGAAAGGGAACTTGTTTACCACAAGCTTGTGAGAGGAAATATTCCTAAAAGCAAAAACGATTTCTGTAATGACCAAATCCCGCCAAAACAGGGCAGTCTGCCTAGTGAGTTCACAAATGTGAGCGACACTAGCAAATGTTAGCGTCAAATGTTAGATAGATTTGAAACAAAAACCTTCATGAGAGCCCTGCACTGAGGCTGACATTTTCCCAGCAGCACTATTAACAACAAGTGTCATACTTGTCAAGTTCCGGGGCCAAAATGATCCATGTTATGATTGACAACTTCATTGATGTACCCTGAGGGTAACTGCCTCATGCATATAATATTGCATGTAATACATCCGTCACGGTTAGGTTAAAGAGATGGGTCTCCAATAACACACAATAATTGCATATAGGCTACATTGATGTCTCTGATTTTAGGATCTTTAAACTGTTTTAATGCAGAAATGTGAATATAGAATAGAATTTTATTTTCCCGTTAGGGAACTTCAGTTGTAGCCACCAGCAACAACAAAAAAGACATAGACAGAGGGTCAGACCCACAACACACAAACAAACATATCAAATAATACAGCCAAACGTCATGATTAAAAATAGCCCCCGCTGTCCCGAGATGTCCAGTGTCATCAACCAGTCCAACACACAACCTCCGCCTCCACGACTTTCCTCCATAGGCTACACGCAGTGTCGTAGTCTCTGTCCACTGTCGAAACGGAGCTCAGCCTTCCCAGTCGCCGCCTCACTCCTCTATGAGTATGTGAGGCAAATATGATATGGGGATTGGTCAGAAAAAACAATTAAACACAACTCTGCACGGCACAAATATGCGCAGATGAGTCGTTTGGATACAAAAAAACAATCTGCTCTACTATGCCGTTTTGTCAATCGTTTATGCTCAATATCAAGTGTGGTAACAATCATAGCCTATAACAGCCTCTTTAGAACATTCTTTTAAACATAGGGGCCATGCTAATAATATGTCTAGAATAGGTATATTATGATCTCAACCAATTTGCTGTGAAATACATTTATTGTACCAAGTGACTTCAAACTGGTTCTGAGAGTGGCAGGATGACGGCCATTTTAAAAGTGGAGGTAAATGCTCTACACCATCATCGGTACTAGTGACACACTGAGGAATGGCTTATCTACAGCATAAGTCTTCAAAGCGGCCAATAATTCAGTGAACACAAAATGGCGACCTGTTCCCCCATCCCTAATGCGCAGAAAAAATCTCACTGGACCTAAAATGATTCAAACATGCAATTACAGATCCAAGTTACACAGGTATTGGAGACAGTAACAGGGTGTGAAATTAACACCCACCACCAGCCAAATGCAGGTCAAATTTTGATTGGTTACCTGCCAAAGTGGCTGCTCGAGTAGAACATCTTACCACCCACTTTGGCAGGTAACCAACCAGGCTGTGTTATATTGTATAAGATATGTCGCAATTGTCACGGGTTATAGTCCTTGTTATCATTCACGTTGTGGACGGGGCCAGAATGAATGTTCATTCTCTCGTTGCATAAACATTCTCAAAGTTTGCCACAAATGTGTTTTGTTTTCCCCTGTGCTTAATTAACATGCACCAAATATACAGACAAAATAAAAACTATTTTAGAAATAAAGCCGCAAGAAACAATGCTCCAGTAATGGAATGAATTGTATACACAAACCAACAAAAATTATCATAACAATAAGGCAGAAAATATACCTCCATCCTGAACCCATGTTTCCAGCAGCACGTTTACTTCCTTCCTTTTGCACTTTCTTTTCCCCTCTTTTTTATCTCTCTCCTCTCTCACTCATTTGCTTTCCTATTTTTCTCTCTTTCACACACACACACACACACACACACACACACACACACACACACACACACACACACACACACACACACACACACACACACACACACACACACACACAGAACAGATGCACACACACACACACACACACACACAGAAGCACACACATACCTGCACATACACACACACAGAAACACAGATGCACACACACACACCTGCACACACATGTTCGCACGCACACACACACACACACACACACAGAACAGATGCACACACACACACAGAAGCACACACATACCTGCACATACACACACACAGAAACACAGATACACACCTGCACACACATGTTCGCACGCGCACACACACACACACACACACACACACAGAACAGATGCACACACACACACAGAAGCACACACATACCTGCACATACACACACACAGAAACACAGATGCACACGCACACACCTGCACACACATGTTCGCACGCACACACACACACACACACACACACACAGAACAGATGCACACACACACACACACACACACACACACACACACACACACAGAAGCACACACATACCTGCACATACACACACACAGAAACACAGATGCACACGCACACACCTGCACACACATGTTCGCACACACACACACACACACACGCAGACACACACACACACACATTCTCTCTGTTATTATTCATAGCACAGACTGCTCTGCGGAGCCTTGCGGGACTGGAAGCTTGGAAGATTTTTCAGAACGTAACACCACAGAAAGATGTGATCCCGACAGACAGGGAGTGAGAGGCTTGTATGGAAGAACAAAACCTCTTCCTGCTGCACAGAGCACCCCAGAACAGGAAACAGGAAGTGCATCCAAAAAAAACACACACAACTTAAAAATGGCAGTGAAAAACTGACTCCTTTGAGCGTATTGATAAAAATAGTCTTCATGAATATATAATGCATAATTCTAATAGTGTTTTGCCGTATTGACAAATACCAGAGCATAGAGTTTTTGTTTAGTCTTAAGAGGTGCTTTGCACAATTCAGTTTATATAGCTGACGGGAGGGATATACTGAAATAAATGTTTTGGTTAGTGTGTGACACATAATCAATGTGTCCCTTTCCTTATGAATACAAGACCAAAGACATATTAGTGAAAAACAAGAAACACCACAGGGAACAGCATATTGCTATTTTATCTTGTTATTTTTGTAAATAAAGGAGATTGGTGATGGCCATCGAGTACACTTTTGTGTGTGTGTGTGTGTGTGTGTTGTGTTGTGTTGTGTTGTGTGTGTGTGTGTGTGTGTGTGTGTGTGTGTGTGTGTGTGTGTGTGTGTGTGTGTGTGTGTGTGTGTGTGTGTGTGTGTGTGTGTGTGTGTGTGTGTGTGTGTGTGTGTGGGTGTAATAAAAATATATATGTATGACTGTTATAAGTGATAATTATATCGCTGGGATCAATTTTACCATTAACATAATGATGTCATTATTCAATTTCAACATAATAGAGTGCCTGAGGAAATAAATAATAATAATAAAAGGTTATTATTTGGTTTGGGCTCGCAATTTCAGTAAAAACCGTAGTTCTCACTGCTCTCAAAGGTTTTTCCACAACTGCTCACACAGTATGCTCACACAGTATGCTTGCACAGTATGCTCGCACAGTATGCTCACACAGTATGCTCACACAGTATGCTCACACAGTATGCTTGCACAGTGTGCTTGCACTCGGTATAGGAGCTCACTGATCTATATGGTGAAACACCAAGTGCTTTAACATACAGTCAGATGACTGTAACACATTACCGGCGTGTGACCATGCTGAACGTGACACTGGATATGTATATAGCATGTGTTAATTGGCAGTAGCTCCGTGCGTGTAGGCCCCTCCAAGCCTTCCACGTGCTGTGTAATTTCAGTACATCAGCTAAAGATGTTAACATGCCCCAAATCTCCTCCTCTGCAACCCCGCCTGCCTCTGGCAGCCATATTGACCGCACGCGCATAGCAGCCTAAATACTCTTCGCTGACAAGTTGGTGTCAACATCAACAAACATAAGCCTAAAGAGAGAAGAGTCAACAAGGCTCAACCCAGGGCAAATGTTTACTGATCTGGATTAAATGCTATGAATTTGGATGAATTCATGCATCGATAGTATCTGAGGCAGCAGCCGATGCTGTGGTTTGAGCGATGTCCCACTGGGAGAAGAGTTATTCACGCTCACTTTTCAGAAATTACATTACATATTACACTTTTTAACAGCAAACTTAAAATGCTCTGTGTGTGTGGGGGGGGGGGGGGGGGTGTGTCTTTAGAGGGGTGGGGGGCTGGGGAGAGTTGTCATGTGTTAAAACACTTTGCTTCCATCCCTGGTAAGGATGAATCACCTCACGCTGTGTGGCATTGTATCTCACATCCACGCGTGCAAAAAAGATCACTTTCCCAGCTAGCCGTAAAAATGTGATTCGCTGTGAAGCAACAACATAATTTTCCCAGTTAAGGCAAAGCGTTAAAATGAACAAGGAAACTCTATGACACGAGCACATCGCACATCTAGTAAAGTTTAAATAAATACAACAACAAAAAAAACGATGGCTGCAGTTGAACAAGGTCAGTGAGTGTTTTTATCCGTCACCACCATTGTTACGGGACAAAGAGTTTTCCTCCTTCATCTACTAAAGAAATGGGTCCATTACACTCATTACTATTCATTACTAGTCCAAGCATGATTGCTTTTTTGCCCTGGGCGGTAGGAGTGCTTAGGCCGTAGGGGGTGTTGTTAGGAAAGCAGGTGAATCAATACTGTCAGGTTTCAAGCGCGTCATTTCAATTAAGGGGGAAAAAAACAACAATTCCTTCAGCCCCGAGGGTGATGTTCTTGCCCCCATTACTCTAACCTCCATACAGGCCTGACGGGGCAGAGAGGAAAGAGCTGTGCAAGTGCGTCTCACCCAACCTCACATCCTTCTTTCACCAGCCCTGATCAAACTCACAGAGTGTATTCCAACACAGGTGAAGAACAGACGTGGTACTATCCAAGGCAATCCTCACAGGGGGTGGGAATTATATCCATCACAGCAAGTAGTCGGTTGAAAAGTTAAAGCACCATGCAAAAAATAACCAAACAGATCTAAGATAGTAGCTGAATGTTTCGTGGTGGTCAGGTGGTCACCTCGTCTGGTCATTTCTTAAACTCAGGGCAGTGGAAGGCACCGGAAAACCTTTCAGGGTTTTAATGAATTGATTGAAGCCATTTCTGGGTGGAACAGAGAATGATTGGCTGGTCCTGATGTCAATCACATGCTGGGTGAATTGTGTGCTACGTCCCTCATGACTGGCGACGCCCATGACAAGGAATGTTGAGTGAATTTAAGGGGCTTCTCTGAAATAAAGTCATATAATATATAACGAGTAAAGCCCGTAGCACAAATGAGAATAATTCAATCAAAACCAAAACATATATACCTGGGCAGTGTTTGTAAAGCAAAGCACTCCATAGAAAGCACTATAGAAATAGCATGCAAGCTGTAAGTCGGAACATAAAATTTACAAAATACGTTCAGTAATAATAGTGAAACAGTGCAGAATTATGATATGAAAAACAAGGCGACATTATACTAATGCGTGAAGAAGACCTGAAATTTATACTGTAAGTAGCAAGTTATCATATTGTCATATTGTATATTGTATTTTAAGAGCTAGTGCACCTTGTCTTTTTGGCAGATCAGAGAATTAAGCTAATCTAACAAGAAACAAGATGTACTGGATGCAATATCTTCTTTTTCTTCTTATTATTAGTATTATTATTAACAGCAGTAGTAGTTTCTGACAAAAGATACACGCTGGGGCTTCCATTATTCAACATGGCCAGTGTTGTCAACAGGCTTAGAGCCCATTTCTTTCTTTTTTGAAATCTGCCCGTCTGTCTTCAACCAAAGGTGGTAGGGCATGTGTGTACTGCTGGGCATTCTGAAGACCTGTCAAAAGGCTACCATGCAGGTCTGAAACATACATATCCATGTACCCACGGACAAGAGCGATCACATAACGCAGGTCAGCTCCTGCTGAAAAGGCCGTGGGCTTTCTGAACAGTTCCTGTCTCTGCACTTTACCATAGACCTGTTCGCTCCCAGCCACTGCGAGGACCTTTGCCTTCGACAGTATGTTCCTCTCTGCAAAACCAAAGCTCCCTTTCTGTTGCAGGAAATGAGAAACGCAGTACTACAAAAAAAACGACGGAGCGATAAGTTGTCGAGACGGGACTACACAAAGCATTCTTTATCTCCAGGTCAGAGAACATCCTCGTTCCACGTGTCAGAGAGGAGAAGAAATACATCTTTTGATTGTCGATTTTTTTTTTGGTGATTATATATCCAGTATATTACAGCCACCATTTTAAAGGGAACGTGTATCAGTGATAATGTTAGCACTGCACAGACGGGAAGAGCTACTGTATGAACATTCCTGTCGCACATGGAGCGGCTATGCCAGAGCAACTCATAACACCGTAAAAAGATGTATTTATTCGTAATTTAATTACGATTAGTCCTGTAGAAGAGCCAACATAGGTACAGCGAGGTAAGTGATGTCTCATTACTAGTGCTGGAGCAACATTTTAAATCACAATATAATTACAAAAGGAACAATTTAGGGGCACATGACAGTGAGTGTTGTTCATTTATCTGAGGTAAAGAGGCCAATCAAGCCACAGACCCTTTGAGTGGATTTCTTCTTCTTCTTTTTTTTGTTCGTTTATAATTTCCAGCTAATCTCATTACAAACCCCAGCAGCCAAATTTCACTGAAAGCATGCAATGGGGGGAAAATTGACAGACTTCATCTGAAGAGCCAGCACAAAGCAAAGCAGTCAAGATAGCTCTGTCCTTTCTTTGAGATGAAGAAATGGTCTGTTTAGTTAAAGACACACTCCAGAGATTTCTTTCACCTTCAAAACTCAAAACAAGAGCATAAACAATGAAATATATATGTGTGTGTGTGTGTGTGTGTGTGTGTGTGTGTGTGTGTGTGTGTGTGTGTGTGTGTGTGTGTGTGTGTGTGTGTGTGTGTGTGTGTGTGTGTATATATATGCATGTATGTGTATGTATACGTATATGCGTATGTATCTTATTACTCATTAGTGTAAATAGTCAGGGGATCTCTGCATAAGAGGTGGAATCAGGTGCAAGAGAGCATGTGACTTCAGTCAAACTTCAGTCAAACTCAGAGATGTGGATATCAGCCATCCAGACCATTATCCACATTACCCATTATGCATGGCTAGGGGGGGAAGCAATGTTATAACTAGAGAACAATACAGCATCGTCCCATTTGTGCCAATATGAACAGGGGCCTGTTCCAGAAAGCAGGATCACTGAGTTAGCTGGATAACTGAAACGGCTCTTTTTACTTCAGTCCATGCTCCAGATTTGGGAGGGTTCCAGGTTTTACTCAGTGCAGTTATCAAGCTAACTCAGTAATCCTGCTTTCTGGAACAGGCCCCAGACAGCTAAATGATATCAATGGATATTTGCAGAATGTAGTTAAGCATCTCTCTTAATCTTCACAAATGAAGCATTGTTAAAGCTGAAATTTTGACAGACATTTATGAAGAAAGTCGCTGGCACTTGGAAACAGTTGAAACGTGAAAATCATACCGGTTTTATTTGAGTCTCATTTCCTCCTGCCATTTGCATTCATTCATTATTTTTTAAATGTTATTTAAAATGCCTTTCAACTTCTATTTATTTCAACAGGTGTTCCCGCGGTTATACCCAAGGGATGAGCACAACAGAGAGAGAGAGAGAGAGAGAGGGAGAGGGAGAGAGAGAGAAAGAGAGCGCATTTGCCGCGGGGAAAACTAATCAAGTCAGACCATTGCTGATGATTAACAGGCTCTTATGGGAAAGTATGAAAAGAAACCTGTGTTGCTCAGCAACAAGAGACAAGATATTTGCACGGAATTACTGCAGTAAGGGCAGGTAAGTTTATTGTGCAGTGATATTTGAAGGCAGCCATAGGTAAGGTGGTCTCTTCTCATTTTGTCATGAGTTTACCACAATGGCAGGACCGTTTGTTATCATGCTTGGGTTCTATCTTTGCCCAGTCATTTTTAAGCGACTAAAGGCTATTTTTACATATCGGTATTTTCTATCAATAAATGTACAGTATGTGGGAAAAGGGTTGTTTTTTGGATTTGTCCCTATTATGAGAAAACTGTACTTCTGACCAGAGTGATCTTTTTTCAATCATAACCGGCAATACATTACTGAGGAGGACAGACACGTATCCCGAGGAAATCGATTCACTGACGAGGCATTTTGCCTTGCTTAGACAAACTCTAGACATGTTAATGGGCGAGCTCTTTGTTCTTCCTCACTGTTAGGAGGGGGCATACGTGTCAACACAGAGTGACAGGCTCTGCAAATTGCACGTGTCATCTCATGGTGACAGGCTCTGCAAATTGCACGTGTCATCACACGGTGACAGGCTTTTCACAGGGTGTGCATAAAGAAGATGAATCCTTCCTTCATTTCCCTTCGTCTTTGTGGGGGCGAGCGATGGGGGCGAGAGATGCCAGAAAAGGCAACAAAAAAAATCTCTCTCTCTCTCTCTCTCTCTCTCGCTCTCCCTCAGTATCTCTTCATCAGCAGCTGCCCGAGCGCCTCTCTTAGAATAAAGTCAAAACATAGAGTTGCTGAGGGAGCGAGAGAGAGAGAGAGAGATAGAGAGAGAGAGAAAACACCCACTAATTTATTCTGAGGCTTTGACATCTCTTTAGAAACAAACCTCAAGCAGCTGCTCTCTAACTCGGCATTAACACCACTGACAGTGGCGTACAGGATCGATGGAACGCTGTGTGGGTGTGGCTTAATTTGAGTAGAACAGGGGTCACATTGAGGTGAGAGACGTGATTGGTGGAGGGGGGCAAGCCAATGAAGGGAACGTTGCTTTTTGTTTTCCCTGATGCGCTCTAAGCACACACACAACTTTCCTACTCTCTTAAAAAGTTTAAGGAACATATGCTTTGTGGGCAGCCCTTAGTGCTATCAGAAGTGATTTTATGGAACGCCCAAAATAGAACTGAAGAGTAGCTTTTAAAATGCTGAAGAAATAAAATAAAGATAATTTTTGTAAAGAAACGAGTGGGAAGAATGACTCCCGTGATATTTCTGGTAAATACTGCCTGAAGGACAATGCCTCCAAATGTGCAGGTTTGTTTTATTTGACAGAAAAGCTCTTTCGTGCTCAGGCACATATTTTACATGCAGTAATGTCACCCCTTTGGGTTAACAGCTCATATAGGAAGCAGAGGCTATAAATTCAGAAGTGCTACAATGTTGCAATTATTAAAATGGTTCAAAGAACAGCGCAGGGGGACACGTTACCTGTGAAGCCCTTGTTTAGTTCACTGGTCTCTGTGAAGCTTACATCATGTGATGGGTGTGGCTTCAGCAGTGGAAGGCACTGTTAAAAGTGCTTCTTCTGTTGTTAGCATGGGGAACAGTGATGGCGACAGAGACGGTGATGACGATGAGGAGGAGGAGGATGAGGAAGAACAAGGTGATGACAGCTGAATGCATAGATGACTATCTCCATTTGTACATCCAGGATCAGGGTGTAGATGTTGGGGAATGATGGATTGATCTGAAAATGACAGGACACTTGAAAAGCATGATCGATTTGTGCGAGAGATGCATATCATTGCTTTGTGGGTTCATTGCTGGATATGCATCAGAATTTTTGATGTGCTGGCAAGTCACACACGTACTCAAATGAGGCTCCTCCCCTCTGTCGCCATAACTACATGGAGCTTAAAATACTCCCACTTTATTTGTCCCCACAGCATTAACGAGAGGGTCAGCAGCGCCAGGCCTGACAGATGCATGCTGGGATTGTATCCAAAACAAGGGCCCAGCTCGTCCCACTCCTTGCCAGCATGGCACATGCACACAAAAACACACTCACGCACACACACTTACATACTCATATACTCACATACTCACACACACACACACACACACACACGCTTACTCACACGCACATACACACACACACACACACACACGCACACACACACAAACACACACACACGCACATACACACACACACACACACGCACACACACACACACTCACACACATGCACAAACACACATTCACACACTCACTCCGCCACCTCTCCCCTGCTAACATGGTAAGTTGTGTTGTTGACGGTGAAATGGCTGTAGGAAAAAGGACTGTCCCTGTGGAGGCTGTAGGAAACAGGACTGTCCCTGTGGAGGCTGTAGGAAAAAAGACTGTCCCTGTGGAGGCTGTAGGAAACAGGACTGTCCCTGTGGAGGCTGTAGGAAACAGGACTGTCCCTGTGGAGGCTGTAGGAAACAGGACTGTCCCTGTGGAGGCTGTAGGAAAAAGGACTGTCCCTGTGGAGACTGTAGGAAAAAGGACTGTCCCTGTGGACGCTGTAGGAAAAAGGACTGTCCCTGTGGAGGCTGTAGGAAAAAGGACTGTCCCTGTGGAGGCTGTAGGAAAAAGGACTGTCCCTGTGGAGGCTGTAGGAAACAGGACTGTCCCTGTGGAGACTGTAGGAAAAAGGACTGTCCCTGTGGAGGCTGTAGGAAAAAGGACTGTCCCTGTGGAGGCTGTAGGGAAAAGGACTGTCCCTGTGGAGACTGTAGGAAAAAGGACTGTCCCTGTGGAGGCTGTAGGAAACAGGACTGTCCCTGTGGAGGCTGTAGGAAAAAGGACTGTCCCTGTGGAGGCTGTAGGAAACAGGACTGTCCCTGTGGAGGCTGTAGGAAACAGGACTGTCCCTGTGGAGGCTGTAGGAAAAAGGACTGTCCCTGTGGAGGCTGTAGGAAACAGGACTGTCCCTGTGGAGACTGTAGGAAACAGGACTGTCCCTGTGGAGGCTGTAGGAAAAAGGACTGTCCCTGTGGAGGCTGTAGGGAAAAGGACTGTCCCTGTGGAGGCTGTAGGAAACAGGACTGTCCCTGTGGACGCTGTAGGAAAAAGGACTGTCCCTGTGGAGACTGTAGGAAAAAGGACTGTCCCTGTGGACGCTGTAGGAAACAGGACTGTCCCTGTGGAGAGATGGGGTGGGGAAGCACCCTTGTCTGAGACACAGTGACACGGTGGATTGGTGAGAGCAACGCCCAACAGAAGCCATGAGCCAAGTGCCACACTGTTTGTGCATTGTGGCCTGCAGCAAAGCAGCACCGCTTTGTGTACCAGCATGTGTCATTTGTGCGGTATCTCCTACACATATGTGCTTGCATGTTTGTATTTGTGTATGTGTACGTGCTTGTGTTTGCTGTATGTGTGTGTGTGTGTGTGTGTGTGTGTGTGTGTGTGTGTGTGTGTGTGTGTGTGTGTGTGTGTGTGTGTGTGTGTGTGTGTGTGTGCGCATGTGTGAGTATGTGTTTGTGTATGTGTACGTGCTTGTGTCATTGTGCATGTGTGCGTGCGTGTGTGTGCGTTTTGCAGAGGTGGACTTCACTATGATTCACCCATTTAATTTGAAAAGCTCCCATACTTACAGGGGGCTTTATGTCTGTCTTCAGTTGAAATTAAATGAATCCCTCCACCCTCCACCCTCCATGCCCCTGCCTCAGGTCAGCTTCCCACACCCAACCCATACTGAAGGATGCCTCGCCTCCAGACAGGACGCAGATGCAGATATGAGATATTATATAATACACATATTGGTTATTACTTTTTCATTAATAATAACGAGCACGAGTGGCCTATATATCAGAGTAATATTCTATTTGTGGCCCGCCGCAATGCCGTAATAATGTTTTCGTGTTGTTTCTTAGTCTGCGGCTGCTTTTGTTAAAAATGGGAATGAGCGAGGCCTTTTGTTTGCCCGCAGCGAAAAGTTGGCGCATTAGTTGCCACTGTGAGTTGTTAAATTATAGCTCATTAAAGTGAGAACGAGCACATCCTCCCATTGAAATCAAGGAGCCCACATGAGGCTCGCAGATAGCCTCCGATGTAGCTGTCAGATGAGTTAGCTCAGCGGCCTGATCTGATCACACCACCCTCAATTCAACTCAACGAGCTTTACTGGCGTGACACACCAGCATGAGGGTAAATAACTGAACGCTTATGAAGTTAAAAAAAATCTTCCTCTAAAGATTTCTAATAATGGCAATATACCCAGAAACGATGCTGGCTCTCTGCAGGGCGCTAGGTTATAATATCTAAGCAAACTGGAATACCTGCTGGGGACTGAAATAACTATATTTCCAGTCAAATACATTACTAATTTATAAGCAGTTATTTTTCAACTAAGTCTTTTTTCTGTAAATATCAGAAAGAAAATCAGTCGTAGGTAATGAAGGTAAGCTGTGCTTTTTGCATGGGAGGAAGCTGAAAAAGTTTAATTTCGAAATTGGTCACAAAATCACACACTGTTTGCCACTGTGTGTGTGTGTGTGCGCACGCACATGTTCATACACACGTCTGTGGCACCAGCAATGCACATGTAGCCTACATAGGTATTCGTGTATGAATGGGTACGAACGGTGCAGGGTACGAAATGTGATTTTCACCCACTGGGAGTCGC
Organism: Synaphobranchus kaupii; assembly: GCA_029718625.1. Lineage (NCBI taxonomy): Eukaryota > Metazoa > Chordata > Actinopteri > Anguilliformes > Synaphobranchidae > Synaphobranchus > Synaphobranchus kaupii. The sequence continues at coordinate 12,165,211 of CM056378.1, forward strand.
TTGCGGTTGCCACTACATTACCTACAATATAACGCAACCTTGGTTGTTAACCTCCCAAAAGTGGCTATCCATCCATCCATTATCTAACCCGCTTATTCCTTGTGAGGGTCGCAGGGGGGCTGGAGCACATATCCCAGCATGCATTGGACGAGAGGCAGGAATACACTGCTAGAGCAGAAAATCTTACCAGCCTCAATCAAACTTCTACCAGCGTTTGGCTGGTGGCCGGTGTTAATTCCACACCCCGCATATGTGTATGTATTGACCTGTGTAAGCGCTGCTGCGAGACACCCCGGAGCGAACTGACTGTGAGCTCAGAGAGCAGGGGGGCGGCAGATTTGCGGGCGGGCGGGCGCGTGCGCGTTTTGGGCACTGACCTCCCGACCAGCACAAACTCCCCCACCAGCTTCTGGCGGCGCATGGCCATGAGGATCCCGCGCACGGTCATGCCCTCGCAGAAGCAGGCGACGACGCGCGCCTTGGGCAGGTGCTCCCGCAGCTTTCTCAGGAGCTTGTCGAAGCTCTGCTCGCCGGCGTTGCTGTAGATCTTGTCGGAGTGAGCGATGCAGATGCCCTCTTTGCCGGCCATGTCCTTGAACGCCTCCATGCCGCTCTCTCCGTAGTTCCCTGCAGTTGGAGACAGAGCCACGGCTTGCGCTTATTACTTGCATTTCTGCCTCTGAATCTGTATTTGTTAAAAATCTTCTAATTATATTAAAACCAGGCTTGATTGGCAGTGCCCATTTCATTTCAATCAATACTTGAATCCTTGATTAAAAAATAAATAAGATTTTCTAGGGGTGCCAATATCTGGAAAAATGCTTATTTCTTTATGAAGATTTTTTTTTTCTTGGAACAATTTTACCTCAATGAAAGGTTATATTTATATAATTTTGAGTTCAAGATTAAGCTGATAAACAACAAGACATAGCCTTTTCATAGCCTTTATCTTTACCACTGGTGCCAATAATTCCTGAGGGCATTGTATGTATGTATGTATGTATATGTGTGTGTGTGTATACTATATACAGTATACATATGTGCAAATCTGTTTTCATTTAAATGTATTTGCCATTTAAAATATGTATGTATTCATCTACAGAATGGTATGCAATCTGTAAATCATGCATGCTGGGCACTCCATGTGTGGTCATAATCCAAAACATCCAATTATATATATTATACTGTATATTATTGAGCTGTGTGTTTATGACCATGTGACTGTTTGTGGGAAACTAAGAACATGACAAAAGAGTCATTCATTCCTCCTCTGACACAATTCAGTAATGCTCTCAGATAAATACACATGATTATAGCCTAATGAACGTGTGAAAAGAGTGGGTTTGCCACACACAGCTAGCAGAGTGAGCAGAGTCATCTTCTGTACCTTTGACCAGTAGCACATTATGAGAGAAGCCTTTCGCAAAATAATGAAATACCGTCAACGACTGAGCTTGACAATAATACCGTATACAAATTAAAGGCCTACAACAGGGAATAGTTCACATTTAAACACTGTGCATACCAACATCCAATGCGTCCAGACACATAGGCCCTGGTAACCAAATCAAATAGTATGTTTCTATTTTCATGGGGAAGGAAATGTTATTACTATTACTATTATTATTATTATTACTATTAATAACCTTTTTTATGAATACAGGGTAGGTTGACTGAGCATGCATGCTTTTACAGCAACGCCCTGTTAACACCAACCCTAACCTGCATGTCTTTGGAATTAAGGCTTACATCTTAAGGGTCTGCAAACCAACCAGAATTCACTACCAAGAAATGACACTATACAAACAGCCAACAGGCTGTATACACCGATAGCCCCCCTGGTGTGAACAGTGAAAAATGGAAAAGTGGGAAAGGTGGGCCTAGGATCACTAAGAAATGTGTCAAACTGGGAGAAGGGGGATGTATTCCTTCCCCTGGATCCCTGGGAATGTCGGAATCTGGTTAAAAGGACACGGTTTCTTTCAAGAAGAACACCCTTTCATTTACTGTTCCACAATGTACAGTAGCAGTTTACTTTTTCCTCTTCGATGTCAAGTCTGTATTTCTGCTGGCTATTGTATTCACAAAGAGTACTAAAGAACCACAAAGGGCCACTGGCTTCCATGCATTAACACTCGCTGTTCATACGATCGTTGTCTGTTAGAAGCGGTTCTGGGTTTGTAATTTAAAAATGGGATTAGAACCAAGGATGAAAGAAAACAGAACTGCCTCTGGCTCAGGGACCTTAACAGATGGGACTATAGTAATGGCATTGCCTCCCAGAGCAGATCCATGTGCACATGCATTTATGCTGCAGAGGTCTAATGAATGAAGGTGTCACTGAGGAATTGGTAGGACACTGAGGGGAATGACAACAGCGACAGTCGATGTTTTACTTTCAGCGCGAGTAACATCGGTGGCAATAAATTTGTCAGCTGCCACAGGGCTTATTAATTGTGTTGTTTAACAAAAGTGTTCCCTCCACTTTTACCAATGATTTCAGGGCTTTACTCCGAGCCAGCCCGGCCACCAGTCAATATTACAGGGAGACAAAAAAAAAACCTTGTGTTTTATACAGAGAAAACAGATAGACGTGAAAGACAGTGAAATTAGACTTCAATCAATACTTAGCGAGAAATATACTTTGTGCTTACGATCAAAACCCCCAAATGCATATCAACCACCGGCATCTCCCTCTGAGGGCGTTCGGAAGGACTTTGTTTTAACAGCCATTATTTCTCTCTCCGCTAAGCTCTGATGTGAAATTTTCTCATTTGAAACAAGAAAGCAGAGCAGCAGGCTAACTGACATCATCACACAGACGGACTGGCGAATGCCACTAAGTGGAAACAATGATCGGCTTTGTTTTCATAATGGCCGCTGAACACTTCAAACATTGAGAAATTATTTAGTCTGTGAGAAAATCTACAGTGGAGTGGCACATAAAAACGAATAACTGATATAGATCGCGCAGATGGTGGTACGAAACCCCCCCCTCCCCCAATAGCGGTAAGGTGACAGTATAAGGATTTAGCAATTTAGCGACCATAACGCTAATCAGGGCTGGCAGTCAGGGGCCCTGTACATACCCAGCATTAATTCAATTCAAATCAATTCCGGTGCAAATGTTGCAGCTGAAAATTGGATTGAGATAAGAATGAAAATGGTTAATAAGGGATGTGACTGAACTGGGGAGTAAATGCAAGGAAGAGAGGAACAAGGGAAGGCCGATGTTAGCGGCTCTGCGCGCAGCGCTAACGCATTACAATAAACTGGTCAGTCTAAATGGAGGAGAGAGTATACAGATAAGAGGTCCACCCTCTTAAAATGACTGGATGCAAGATCATTTCAGTTAATAGAATTTATTGACACGTTTGGGTTAATGCCGTTCTCAACGCCGTTGATCACTATCAGAAGACAGGCGTTTATATGCAGTTGTTCCTATGACATCAACAAATTGACAACTGACAATTAACATTAACAAAAAGAGCATTACAAAGGACAGCCACCCCAGAGTAATTGCTCAAATAAACAATATTCACTTAACCAATAAGTAACGTAGAAGAGTATGAACACTCACTTCGTAAATTATCAATCTGAAAGGACAAAAAAAATCATTAATGCTCATTAAATCACATTATCATTCACATTATAATTAAAACACTCAAGGAACAACAACATAAATGGATACCACAGCTATCTTAGGCACCAGCTCCCCTATTTCACCATTATATTTAAAATATAAAAGGTATAAGTTTAAATTCATCACTCATACCAGCTGGTGACATAGTGTGCAAGGTATTTATCCAATACGCCTCTGTTTGGAGGACCGTGGTTATAAAAACCACCGTTTAGGTCGCATTGGACATGATTTCCACTAGCCGTACGTTGGATGGCCGTGAGTGAACCCCCAGATGCCACAACAGGACATCACCACAGATGAGTGGCCTCCAAACCAAAATGAGCCTCAAACAGAGTGTCTCGAGCGTGTTCTAGAGCCTTGTCATTGACAGAGTGTCTCGAGCGTGTTCTAGAGCCTTGTCATTGACAGAGTGTCTCGAGCGTGTTCTAGAGCCTTGTCATTGACAGAGTGTCTCGAGCGTGTTCTAGAGCCTTGTCATTGACAGAGTGTCTCGAGCGTGTTCTAGAGCCTTGTCATTGACAGAGTGTCTCGAGCGTGTTCTAGAGCCTTGTCATTGACAGAGTGTCTCGAGCGTGTTCTAGAGCCTTGTCATTGACAGAGTGTCTCGAGCGTGTTCTAGAGCCTTGTCGTTGACAGTGTCTCGAGCGTGTTCCAGAGCGTCTCGAGTGTGTTCTAGAGCCTTGTTGTTGACAGAGTGTCTCAAGCGTGTTCTAGAGCCTTCTCTGTGAAAAACAATCTTGAGCGTGTTCCAGAGAGCCTTGTTAGTGAGAGAGAGTCTCGAGCGTGTTCCAGAGCCTTGTCGGTGAAAGCTTTCCATGGACAGGTTCCCTCAGACGCTCATCCGACATTAATCTGAGGATGCATTCCCCAGAGCTCTTTGTCAGGAGGAGGTGACTGTTAGGGCCGAGATCTGGGGTTAGGGGGAGCTCTCAGAGATTAATCTGACCCACAAGACTGTGCTCTCCAGTGGGTGAGTGGACTCCCATCAAAATCTCTGCAGATCTCCTCTGGGCCCTGATAAGAGTTGGGACAGGAGGTGTCATGTCTCTGCGCCTCCTCGGGACCATGAACAACGTGTCTCCATCCAGCATTAGCCCTACTCTCCTCCTATTGCCCCCCCTCCCCCCCTCCTCCTCCTGTGGGTACATGTAATACCGCTCACGATCCACGTACGGATCGATTGAAAAACTGATGAGCAAGTCATGCTTTAAAAAGAGAATAAGTATTGATCTGTGGACACTTCAGTCTGCCTGAGGGTGCCGCAGAGACGATCTGTCAAGACCGACCGGGCCGGGCCGGAGCCGTGCGCTGACGTTAGATCAAGTGCACGGCAGAGAGGAGTGGTGCTCTGAGCTAAGTGATTACATGTTTCACCACCACACGCAAGCTGTAGCCGTGGATGCTAGCGGTGAGACGGACCGTTAGCCATTAGCATTGGCTGCGCATTCATAGACGTAACAACATCCCTCTGTGCAGGAGAATAAACCTCTCACTCGCTACGTGGTCATACAGTAAAACAGGACAACCTCTGAAATCAAACCTATACCACCGGGCAAGAATTAAAAAAAATTTTTTTTAAAAAGCCTGTGCCGCTCGAATGAAACACAAAAACACAATTCACAATTTTACGGCCCAAATGGGAAATGCAGATAATATGCTTCACTCCATTCCCCGGAGTCCTGTAAACGCAACGTCCCGGCAGCTTTTCCCCGAACACAGATATCTGTCCTGATCACAGGCGAGGATGTGTGTATTGGGGTGGGGGCAGGGGGGGGGGGGGGGGGGGGGGGGAGTGTGGGGGCAGGGCAGAAAACACACAGGACCTTCAGCTGCTGGCTTAATAACAGGGCCTGAAAACCATCTGTGTCATCGGCCCGGCAACCACGCTCCATCAACAACGTTGTGCCACATCCCTGCATGGGAGAGAGAAAAATGGCCCTCAGCTATCTGCAACCAGAGACTTCTAGCACTCCATCAGAGCCTCTGTGTTTATTCAGTTTACAGGCATATTTCCCTCAATGGGAGAATATTTTGATACTAAATACAGTTGTCATGCATCCGCGCCGGTGTCAGTCCGGCTCTTAAAGATCCACCCGGCTGCATTCAACCGAGATCATCCTCTCCAGTCATTGCAAACGTGGAGGTATGAAAAAAAAAAAAATCACGTCTGAACACAGACGAAACACGCAATCATTACTGTAAATCAACATCACAGTAGGCGTGAGCCAGCAGTTTAACGACAGCGTAACGCTTGTTCTCTGCCTTGTTTCCTTATATTCACCGTCTCTGCGACGTGGTGTGGGAGCTGACAGAATGCTAAAGCCCACTCAGCTACAGAAAATCACGCAGTATACAAGAAAAGGAAGAAAGAAAAAAGGAGCACAAGGCCTTTACGAGCTAAAGAAAGCTACGTCCACCAGCGATGTGCAAAATCCTGTAATTAGCCTCACAGTGAGATGAGCTGGTGGCAGATGGCTGACACGGGCGCACTCCCCTCCCTGGGAGAAGGGGGCGCCACTCTGGAACGGCTTTACAGGAAGTCTCGCATCAGTCCGCCACCCGTTACGTCTGGCCGAAGAGATTTAAACTGTCAGAAAAGGGAGGCGAGTGATTGTCACCCAGGTTTTTTTTTGCTTTTATTTTAGGGCTTTTTCAGCTTTTATTGGACAGCACAGTGTAGAGAGACAAGAAGAATGGGAGTGAGAGAGGGGGAGAGACATGCGTCAAAGGTTGCGCGGCCGGATTAAAACCGCCAAATGGTGCTCGACAGGCACATTGAGACACCCTACCAGCAAGCTTTTTGAAAAAAAATGTATATAAAAAAGCAACAAAAAATAAAAGCTCTGAACCGTCAGCTACACACCACACAGAGAGGAAGTCAGCAACAGGGGTGATTCCTGAGTCTCTTAGCCACTTAAACGATTTCCATCAAGAGTATACTGAAATTTTCCACAATGTTACATTTAACCACATTACTGAACATGCAAACAGAGCCCCATCAGGTAATACTGTGCTGTGATCTGGGGTCAAAAGGATAACGATTAAATAATGATATTTGCTGATGGTTACCAACTCTGACCGATCGTTACCCTATTAAAGCAGCACGACATCAGCGTCATAGCCAGTACCTTTAAAAAATAAAGAAAATAAAGCTTTTTTCCTGGCCATCGGGGAGGATTTTAACATAACCGCCTTGTTGTTAGACTTCAGATGTGAATAACGCAGGACACAGTGCTATGAGCTCCTTGCTGGCAGAAATGCATTTTTTAAAACAATGTGTGCGTTGCAAAACAAAAAAAACTATAAAAAAACACCAGTTCCTCAAATTCATTATTTAAAGATAAGGGATGAGACCGAATTGAAATTAGATTGAGTTCACAATCCTCATTTGTCATTTTATCCCTATGCTAAAAAAAAAGCACAAGAGGTGGGTTTTAAACATGTGTTGCTGCTGCAGAATTCATTAATCTTAAACAGATTATAGCACGGAGCGAGAGATGAGCACGGGGAAACTACCCGCTGGTATTGTGGTTGAGAGCAGCACAAGACGATATGCAACCAAGGGAGGTGAAGAGGGACTCTATGGTTAAGCACTGTACTCCATGTCCGTTTGTGTCCAAGACAAATTTCCTTCGGGACAATAAAGTTTATCTTATCTTATCTTATCTTATCGTACTGCTCGGGGTTCTGCTCTTAAAGTCATTTACTGCTACTTTATTTGTTGCCATTGCAAACTGCTAATACAACCCCTAACACTAACTCTGAAAAGACGAGAGGAGAGGCATGCTCATTATTGGAGGCTCTCTGTCTTGAGGGAATTAATTGTAAAAGATGAATTGCCCACAGCACAGTGCTGGAGTGTGGATACACATACCACCAGGGTCTCAACAAATTGGATGTGTGTCTGAAAGAAAATCCGTCTTAAACTCCCATTTCCCATTTTAGTTGCACGGTAGCTGCAAGGACTCTGAACTTCAGATCGGAGGGCCGGGGGATTAAAAACTCTTGCGTGGGAAGCACGGCGATGAAAGCCCTGCCGTAGACCAGCAGATACAAAAAACACACAAACAAAAATGTCCCCTGGTAAAACTGATATTAATAAGCAGGTACGCGATAATAAATTCATAAATACTGATCTGGGGATCTGGAGTAAAAGGTTGAGATTGAGAAGCCGCTGCACTGCGCGCGAACTGCGCCGGTTAAGACCCTCAGTGTAGGCGAGGGAAAATAAAGCCATGTACCATATGTTGCCATGTGTACTTAGCGGGTACATGGGATTAAATAAATATTGAGATGTGGTTGTTTTGCAAGCCCACGCAGGAACCGATAGGGAAACAAACAGCTTTGGATGAGCGCAGTCAACAAGCTCTGGAAGAACAGGGTCGGGGCGCGAGCTGGGGGGCTCCCCCTCACACAAAGCCCACATCAATTAAAGAGCAGAGAGCGAACGGTCTCTGTCCTGCCCTGCCCTGCCCTGCCCTGCCCTGCCCTGCCCTGCCCTGACCGACCCTCTCCTGTCCTGTCCTGCCCGGCCCTTCCCACTGTGTGCGTTTGATTCAGGGCCAGGGGTTGTGTGGCACTTCCTTCCACTGAGCAGCTACCCCCCCCCACCCCCACCACCCAGATAGCAAAATTGCTGCGGCCCAAATCCGGCCCACACCAACATGTTCATCCGGCCCACATACCGCGTGGAATGATGGCACTTGGGCGGTCCGCTCCTGTTTGCCAGATCTGGCCAGTGATGGCACTCGGGCGGTCCGCTCCTGTTTGCCAGATCTGGGCCAGTGATGGCACTCGGTTTACACCCAGATTAGTCTTTGTCGACTGTGCCACATCTTTGCCAAAGGTGGCCCACATTTGTTTTGTGATATTTGGGCCATATTCACCATTTACCTCATGGGCCACATCCAGATTACACATTGCCAAGAGTACCGCATCTTTGCCAAAGGTGGCCCACATTTGATTTGGGATATTTGGGCCATATTTGCTATTTTACATGTGGGCCACTTCAGGCTCACATCCATTTTGTCCGGGCCAGAAGAAGGCCAGCAGTGCCGCATCATTGCCGGAAGTGGCCCACATCCGTATGCTATCTGGGCACTCATTACTCCATGCACTATCAGTCATACAAAAAAAAGTTAAAATGTATATATCACAATAAATACACTCACACTGGCTGGCCTATCATCAAAGATTGACGACGGGGGTGATCTCATAGACTTCTGCACTCATTCTGCGGGTAGGAACTGCGGGTAGAAACTGCGGGTAAATTTTGTGTTGAGGCAGAGTGGTGAGGAGCGCTTAGCTGAAGACGAAGACGATGAGGAAGAGAGTCAGTGTGGCGTGGTTGCTAAGTAGCAACTATCTGCCAATCAGGGTATGAGAATAGCACCACATACTGGTAAAAGTTTGATTGCGGCTGGCAAAACTTTTACTCTAGCAGCCACTCTTGTAAGGGAGGGTCGGGTTCGGAGGACCAGACGCGACTGAAAGGGGATCAGAAAGATATCCACGAAATGTGGATATCCACTAGAAGAAAGGGGAGAGATAAGAGGAATGGGAAAAAAACCTCCCGGCTAAAAGCCCAAAATAATAACGACCCCACTAATAGGGCGAAGCTGGCAGACTCGATCAAAAATAAAACAGATAGGAAAACAAAACAAAATCCTCGTAAGCCAAAAATAATAGCGACCCAAGAAAACAGGGCGAAGCTCCCAGACTCGAGCAGAGAAATAGAAAGTCAGGGAAAATAATCCCGGCGTAAGCCGAAATAATAACAACCCAGTAGAATGGGCGAATGCTCGCAGACTCGAGCAGAGAGAAAACAAAGCAGATAGGAAGCCTCTAGCTCAGAAAGCAGTAAGAGAGTGAAGAGCAAAACAAAGAGACGGGAAAAAACCAAGCTACTGTTTAGCAACAGACAGGAGAGGAAATCCAAGGAAGGAAATAACGAGTGATGAAAACAAAAATCCTAAACAAAAATCCTAACACTCTAACAGACAAGTCTCGCATGTTCTTTTGAATAAAAGGACGAGTGGTCGTCTGTGTTCCTATACCCGTACCGGCTTTGTGTAGTGGCAATCAAGACACCAAAGCACCAGAAGCAGGAAGCACCGTGCTTATATAGCCAGCGGGGAACTTAACACAGGTGCGCCAGGTAAGTGCCAGGAAGTGGAAAAACCCAGCACGGCAGCGGAAAGAATAGGGAGAGCGCAAGAGCGCCCACACGTGGCTCCGAGTGGAAACGACCACAGAGATGGAAGGAAGACAGCCACACCATGACAACTCTGGCCGGTAACTAACCAGTGTTATATTGTAAAAGGTAATGTGGCTGGTAAAATGTTGAAAATGGCTGGTGATTTTTAGAATCCACAAGCCACTCTGGCCAGTGGGTGAAAAAGTTCATTTCATACACTGCTGCCAACTAAATGGAGGCCGGTGAATGGCAAATGAAAGACAATACTACTCGATTCTGTTTTGCATTCAATGGCCATTTTCCATTGGAGATTTAAATATGATGCACTTTCTAAAGGCCAGTTGCAGGTTGGTGGCATCTCGTATAGCTTCCCTATGAGTGGACTCACTGCCGATGCTCTGTATGAAAGACAAATGATATCCACGGATGAACAATTATAAGAGCATTCCAGATGGGGCCAGTTAAGAATCATACTGTAAGTGGGCTTGTGTTTTGACAGTATGCTGAATTACCATAAATCGTATCGCATTGATTTACAAACTGTGTTTGAAATAAGGGCCGCACTGGCATTCATAAATTATTCATACAATATAACGAATGTGCTTTTGGAAATATAATCATGTTTCCCCCTTTTGTGAGTGTAGACTGGGAGCATAAGATTTAATCAGTGATTAAACTGCAGTGGTTTACCTCGCTGTGTATTAATATGCTGGCTCCACAAACGGAGGTCCTTGATAGTAGTCTACCCCTATAGCTAATGAACTATGCACACACACAATGATTACTCCAAATGAAGATATTCAGGAGAAAGATGCTATCGTTTGTTTAACATAATATAATGTTCAAACCCTTGTTATGTCATTTTAGCAAGCAAAATATAATAGTCTTTTTTACATTTATTCTCGCTGACATTCATTTTAACCAACATGTTCTGCCACATATAGTACAAAAATCCCTCTAATCGACATCATGCATAACCAGATACCACATGTGCATTCTGTTCTAGGCAGCAGAGTGAAGCTCAAACAAAGATCTCATCTAACAACATCATAACAAATGCAAGTAACTCATATCTAGGAAAGATTGTAGATGAACCGCAGAAGCAACCGACTTGCATATAAAACGCACATAAAATCATGGCGAAGGACTCTAATTGTGCTCCAATTATAAATTGTATAGCACATAGTGGATTATGAAATAAGGCAGCAGCTACATTTGAGTTCATTTTGTCATTTTCTAGTTTGTCATTCCAGAAAAGGAAACAAAAGTCTGTGTAAATAAAGCATGAGCCGGCGTGCGCTCAGCGCTGATACAGAACTATCTTCCATCCTCAATCAATAATTCCTTATCCGAGATGCCGGAGCCGAGGAAAAGGTGGCTGCAGTTTAGCCGGACTGCCATTGTGGAATGCTAAAACCCCAAAGGAGGATGCAATGGAAGCTCGGGGAATACAGTCCCAATATTGGAAAAATGCACCCTCCTTTCCTCCACTACCACCTCCTCTCCTCCGTGCCCCAGAAACGGATCTTCGTGCTTTAATCTAATGTTGCTGATTACATACTAATTACCTATCAATTGTTGTATATTAATTAATGTCTCAACGCCAACCAATGTCGGGTATATTGTTTACTGTACACGCAACTACTTGTACTTGAAACATACAGACAGTTTTGCATACTTCCGGGTAGGAGACGAGCGGAGGAGAGGAGTGGAGGAAAGGAGGTGAGGAGTGAAGAATATTGGGACGCACCCAGCGGCCACGGCGACCGTGCTAAATTGGAGGTGAGATACAAACACGGGGAGCGTCGTTCTCCGGGAGCGGCATTAGAGATTCCACTGGCATGGGCGTGTGCCAGCTACGCTGCTGCCAACACAGCTGGTCTCTACTGGAGGAATAAACCAAAGCCTTTTTAAAAATCTGAGTACGGGAGAGTGCAAAAGGAGCAATTGTCTGTGCTACCTGGCAGTCAACCAGAATATGGCACACATGCACACTTGCACATGAGAAAGCATATTCTCTCTGTGTGTGTGTGTGTGTGTGTGTGTGTGTGTGTGTGTGTGTGTGTGTGTGTGTGTGTGTGTGTGTGTGTGTGTGTGTGTGTGTGTGTGTGTGTGTGTGTGTGTGTGTGTAAAATATAGGAAGTAATGATCCACCTATGCACATCTATTTGTATATTTCACTGCATGTACACAGTAAAGTCCAATAGGGACAATGAGCATCTTACTTTGTCGTAATTTTAAATTATCTCTCAACTGTCTTTAAACGCAGAATTTCAGTTGATCACTGAAAAACTTGGTGTCCATAGCTAATATTTCTACAATTGGCATTTTACAATGCAATTTTTACAGTTACACTACTTAGTCCTTCTTGCTCTAGCTCCTAGTATTTTGGGGAAAGGGAACACACACACACACACACACACAAAGCCATGGCTCTCTCCCTGTGGAGGGAATTTACGGCCAATCATTTCTGCCTGGACGCTCAGGCTGTGGTGACAGACATGGTGGTGGCAGGCCCTGGCCTATTCCATTCCTGTAATTCGTCACATTGACTGCAGATGACCCCCACCACACCACCCCCCCCCCCCCCCCCCTCTCACCACACACCCCCCCTCTCTCAACAGCAAAACCACTGCAGATGCCCTACCATCGCCACGGCAATTTCCACGTCTGGGAATCCAATTCACAGCTGCACTTCCGTTCTCGACACAGCCCCCCAAACACCTGTGCGCACCTCGCCTATTGCCTAGGCGACGGTATTCTGGAAGCTTCTTTTTGCACAGAAAAAGAAAAAAAAAAAAAGAAAAAAAAAAAAGTAATCAAGCTCACACATCCAGTCTGTTCCCACCCCCCGGGCCCCTCTGGCTGACAGGAGAGTTTGTGATGGAACTCAACCACAGCGGAGGTCGCACATTTGCCCGCCATTTACCATGATAAATGACAAATTTAGCCCCTAATTTTGCCTCTGCTAAATTTGCCACTGCCAAATTAACATCGCGTGCCTCTGCGCCAACTCCCTGTTGTGTACAGGCATTCTCCCTTTTCACAGCGCAGTCCACAAGTTGTGCTTAGACAGAGTTGAGTCAGACATTTCATGTGCAAGTAGACTGTAATACCTGAATGACCCACAGAGGTCACTGTTGAGCGATGAGACACAGTCCCCCCCAGCTGGCTGCATCCCTCCCTCTCTCAGCCAATCACAGCCCTGCTCTTCACCTGGTGACCTATTACTTTTCCAACGTACCAACAGAGTACATCGGGGTAGGCGACCACGGTCCTGGAGTGCCAGAGATGGCCCTGGTTTTTGCTGCTCCCAAAACTTATAATTAACTACATAACTGGATTCATTTTAATTAATCTGTTTTAATGGATACAGGTGACCTTGTTCTGGAGGCACTCAGAACATTCAGACTGTTAACCCTTTAAGGCAGGGTTGTCCAACCCTGTTCCTGGAGATCTACAGTCCTGTCGGTTTTCATATCAACCCTAATTTGGCACACCAGCTTCTACTAATGAGCAGCTCAACAAGCTCTCTAGCTGTTGAATGAGGTGTGCTTTGTTAGGGTTTGAGTAAAAACCTACAGGATGGTAGATCTCCAGGAAGAGGGTTGGGCAGCCCTGCTTTAAGGTGCGAGATCACAAATATGTGATTAGAATGTTCTTAAACTGAACATTCTAATGCTGATGTAACAATCACTACAATGGAGTTCTAGAACACTGACTTAGAATTGTGGGAAAAAAACATTCCAAAAAAAACCTACTCTTCAAAGAGTTAGTCATCTATCAGACTCCTGTGATCAAGCTCAGTTGGAACAAGACCAAGTAACGTCGCCGGCGCTCCAGAACGAGGGTTTCTAACCCTGCACTACATCAACCCAGGCGGACCCTCAACAGGCTCAGGCATTCAGCTGTGCTGCCGAGAGTAGTCTCACGACACGTTAAAGACTGGAAAAGGCAAAAGGGCTTCATCTTGCCACTCTTCGGTTTGAAATGAGGAGAGGCTTAGAAGATCCTGGAGACCATGTGACACTTGATGAGCGCATGGCCCAGAGCGCTAAGAGACAGAACACAGTCGGACCTCAAGGGTAAGCATGAAGTGGAAAGGACAGATACGATGGGAGATATGCAAGGATAGTTATGGTGGCTTGAGCAGGGATATGAACAGACAGCGGCGCAGATGTAAATATACACCTGGATACGACTTAGCGGTGGCAGACGCATAGATCAGAACGAAGAGGAGTAAGGAGATGATAACGGGGTACGAGGAAGAACAGGCTCAATTCGGGATGAGGAAATGATGAGGGGAACGAGGAGGAAGAGGAGGAAGAGGAGGGAAGCAGTCTAGCACCTCACTGCACACTTCACCCGGGAAACCTCTCACTAATGATTTTACACTTAAAAAATTCCCTCAATCCACAGAGCCGCTTATCACGCTGTTTACCATGGCAACAGACCCCAGGGCCGGGCGATTGGCGGATACATCACCATTAATCTCCCAGAGATGACCCGCTGACTGCCCGCCTTTTCCCCTGACCCAGCCATTTTAATCCTTTAAAGAGGTATCCTCCACTGCCAATATACAAACCCGGGCAATTTCACATGAGAGCAGGGGAATAAAATCTGGATAACAGCACAGCACAGCACAGCACAGCACAGCACAGCACACGGGGTTATGAAATGACATGTCAGCGAACGCCGGCACGCCTCTGCGCCGGGCAGGATCACGCAGCACTTGTGTGTGTTGCACTGGGGCCGTGTTACGGGGTCGCACCGCAATGCGTTCGCTTCGTGACCTCGGCTTCAGCAGCAGTGGCACAATAGCGACGAGAGAGCGAGGTTAGAAAAACATTTGAGGAGAGCAAAGCCCCTGTGAAGGACGACCCATTGTAAGCTACACCCGTTTTTGGGTTCAAGAAACCTCACTTTCCAATCACTAGACTGCGGGCACCCACAACTACAAAAACCTCCCTGCAACGCAACCTGACTGTACTGTGACCTGCAGCCACCAGAGAAACAACCGATTGTGATGCTGCATCGGTCCATCCAACCATTTAACCCCATTGGCATAATCTATCATGTCTCATTTTTGTCAGTTAGATCATTGTTATTTGTATTTTTCCTTCACTGGTTACTGTGCTTTGGGAACAATATTAGTTATTTAATGCCAATAAAGATGATGGAATTGAGAATGAGAGGCATCAATGATTTCCAGGCAGGAGCATCGGTTTGGCTGTTATCCGTACACAACTTATACTACAGTTTTCTGAAGTGATTCCCTAAGGCACTTGCTACCCTATGGCAGTGTATTCATGCTTTGTTCATATATACCCAAAGGGAATCCAGCAACCTCTTCAGAGTATTTCTTCTTTCCTTTTTTTTCAAAGAGAAATGAAAGCAATGGTCGCCTCTCCCCCTTCGTCGAATGGGTAGTGGTACGCTCACCCGGCTGGAAAGGGTTAAACGGACTGACGGAAAATGAAATTCCGTCACGGTACCGGCTCCATGGTCGCTCCTCGCTGGCATTTCCCCGGAGGTTAAACCGCCGCGTCACCGCCTGACCTAATGACAGGGCCGGCTCCGCAATGCTGAGTGGCAATCGCCATCACAACTGACACGGGAAGAGCTGGCAGCCTTTTTTTTTAATGGCTGAGATGATACATTAATATTCACGCCCAATTGGTGAAGAAATTGACTTACGGGAGTGATGTGCCTGAGGAAAAAAAAATGATTCCCTGAGGACACCTATCTGCGGTTTCCACGGTTTCACCCAGAGGCAAAAAGTGGTGCAAAGACTTCCTGAAAAACCAAGCGGACTGAGATGAATTGTGAATTGACAGGATGTGGATGGAAGCGCCCTTTAGCATTGTACAGAAACGCCATGCTCCACGGTGTCAATGGGCTTCCTTTTATAAGTGTGTGTGTGTGTGTGTGTGTGTGTGGTCAATATTGAATCTATGTCAGCATGCAAGGAATAGACAATGTACAGTTCAGATTTTAAGAACATTTGTACATATATGTTAGTATATATATCCAGATAACAAAATAATAGCTTCTCTGTTGTTGTTTTTCGGCTATAACAGAGTGTTTTTCTGCTTGGCAGATCTGCCTATCCAGGGCAACTCACAGCACGAAACAGAGTTAATTTTTCAGACACTGGGATTGCTCTGACAAGGCCTTCAATTAGATATTCAGTCGCCTACAGCTAAAGCTGTTTTGAGCTGTTTTTGTTTTCTAAGCACAAGACAACACACGAAACAGCAGATCTATCACCTTTGAATGGGTCCCTGTCATGCACTTCCACCATTAATTGAGATAGGAGGGGAAACAATGTGAGCTGTACAATTTTGGATTGTTTTATTTTAGGGGACTGTGATGGGAAGTAGATTCGCTAATGTGCTTTGCTAAATATCTGGCTGAATCAGGAATACTGCAGAGAGAGAAAAAAGCTAATCCAAGATTAACAAGATGAAGAAATTAATGGACATACTGGTGGCATAATTATAGAATAGAATAACTTTTATTTTCCTGTTAGGGAACTTCAGTTATCTATTAATATTAATAATAATAATATTATTATGTCACCTATGAAAGAGCAATGACAGTAAATGGCATGTTTTTCTCCAGGAGAAACCAGGCAGTAATGCAAGAGGATGTGTTGATTTGCTATGTGGTAGCCTAAAATAGGAGCTCATTAACCCTTTAAGGTGTAAGATCACAAATGTTCTTAACTGAACACTCTAATGCTCAGTGGCGGCTCCTGAGCTGAAAATTGGGGTAGCAGAAAACTTCCATTTAAACTGATTATTGGTCTTAATAATTTTTCAATCCGTTTCCTTGATTAACAATAGGCTACATCAGCGTTTAATTCACCAATTACTCAATGCCATCAAATGTAACCGGTTCTCCTCAATTAGGCTATTAGGCAAGTAATAAAATTATTTTAACTTGCGTCGCAAAATTGTGCACATTTTAATCAACATTATAATTGTGGATACATGTGCTCTTCGTTCTCTGCACTCTTAATTCCGATTATTTTTTTATTGCAGGTTGTGCTAAATAAAAAAAATTATCTAACAAAAGCTGAGCTTTAAGATCGTTTAATTTCCATTAATATTTTCGGAATTAAGATTGTGGAGAACGAAGAGCACATGTATCCACAATTATAATGTTGATTAAAATGTGCACAATTTTGCGACGCAAGTTAAAATAATTTTATTACTTGCCTAATAGCCTAATTGAGGAGAACCGGCTACATTGCTAATGCTGATGTAACAATCACTACTGGTAATTGAATGCAGTGGAGTTCTAGAACACTGACTTAGAATTTTGATTAAAAACATTCTAATAAAAACCTACTCTTCAAAGGGTCGTCAGTGACAACGCCCTGGACCACAGAGCTGCAATCTCCATGTAGTCCCATGTAGTACAGTGCAGCAGAAGGAAAGATCAAAGACCTTCTTTACTAAATGTATTATTCATCTCCTTGTCAGCTTTGCAGCCTGAAGTTTACAATTCAAATGAAAGAAGAGAAATGGAGAGTGGAGGACATTTTGGGAAAATGTTGCCATGGCAAAACTTTTTTCAAATCAATGCATCATTTCTTTGCATAGCATAGCCAAAGCAAGCATTCACTGTTTGGCAGGCATTCTGGTTAATGTTCACAATAACATGCCTGGCTATGGGGTAGTAAGCTTTGTAGCTGGCAGGCAGGAGGTTGCAGGTTTGCTACTGCTGTAGGGTCTCTGAGCGAGGTACAGTCAATATTCAACAGTGTGAGAGGATATGTGAGGTATTTATCCTGACTTGCTTCAGTCAATATTCAACAGTGTGAGAGGATATGTTGGAAAGTAAATGAATCATGTTGCCCTGGATCGGATCTTCAGTTACCAAGATAAATATTACAAGTCTGAAATGGCTGTCAATACCTAAATGTAACATTGATTGACAAAAGACCATGTGTGCCTTTGTAATAATAGATTCCCATTATTCCTCAGAATATTTTCTCTGAGAGATTTAAGGTTTGCTCAGCGAGTTAATAAAACCTGCTGAAATGTGTTGACATGGCCAGCTGGGCACTTTGCCTGGGAATTGTTTTGAGGTTTTGTTCCATTTAGTTTTTAATCCCCTTTAAACTGCAATTAGATATGCATGCTATGCATATGCACAGAAACATGGGTAATTGAAAAGACACCCTTTAACCCTTTGAAGAGTAGGTTTTTTTGGAATTTTTTTTCAAAATTCTATGTCAGTGTTCTAGAACTCCATCAGCATTAGAACGTTCAGCTAAGAATGTTCTAATGACATATTTGTGACCTCACACTCAAGACCTTGGCACGAAAAGGCACAACTGCTGGGGGATTATTGCTGAGCACTGCAGCAGACAGCCGCTGTGACTTGGCCGCTGTACGCATAGAAGGGATTCTCACAGCACCCGCTGCCTGATCTCTTTACAGCAGTGCACGCATCCGCTGCAGCAGCTGTCTAGATATTGATAAGGACCACAGTACTGTTCTCCACTCTTTCCCAGGACACACAGCGTGGAAATTAAAATTTTGTACGTCTCAAATAACTAAAGAGGTTTTGAGGTTTCTTTTTTTGTTTTTTTTTGTTCAGTCTTGATCTGGCAGCATTTCCCTTCTTTGCGCCGAAAGTACCGTTGATAGATGTGTGCAGAAATCTGCTCAATGAGCCCATCAAAATATTTGTACAGACAATGGCTCTGCTGTAAATCAGATCGCAATGCTCAATATCACGACTGAGACTGGCTCGAGAATATGTATGTTGCATTGCGACTACAAGAAAGCTCCTTATATGATTGCTGTGGACCCCTTTTATTTCTCTCACTCTCTCTCCCTCCCCCTTTTCCTACCTCTCCTTCTCTCCTTCTCTCGTGCCCCCCTCCCTTAATACTGTGAGTTTGAACCTTATGAGCTGCCCAGATCCTGCTGTGGTTGTCTCTTTGGCAAAGCTTCAAGATATTTTCTTTTAGACCAACCTCAGTCTCTGAAAAAAAATCAATTGAGTAAACACCCGAGCCATTTCTTTTATGAATTGTATATCTACTCCCACGGATGAGAATGAGATCCAATTTCTCTGCATAGCTGGGCCATTCCTTCCACCACAGTATGGACAAAAATGCATGGAAAATGCATGGAAAATGCATGGAAAATGCATGGAAAATGAGCACATTTGATTATTTTAATGAGGTGTATTCCCCCACCCTAATTTTTATCTGCCATCCATGATTATTTGTCAATAATTAGAAGACTTTTGTGAACAAGATCGTTTTCAATGTACAGTTTTCCTTGAGGGCGTCTTAAAAATGCTTACTGGGTGTCAATTATTCTTTATCCATCCATTATACAAGACTTCACCATGGAAACGCTATCTTCTAAAATAATGAGCTGATGAGCGGGACGGCACAACTGTGATGCATGTCCTTGAGGTGTTCAATCAAGGTCAACCTCCGCGAGGCCAAGATGGAGAGGCATTCTACCAAACGGTGAATATACGCTCACAGATCGCCATTCGTTCTACATCAGAAACAGCACATGGACAGCCCGCAGCCCACAGACACCTGCTGGAGATGAGACTAAAGCGATCCCAACAATCTGCGTACGTCCATTACAGCCGGGCTTTCTGAGATACTGCCAAAAAACACTTAACAAACACAGTGGACATTTGCAACAGATCTCAAAACGGTGGGACACAATGGAAACCCCCAGAGAATCAGCATTCCCTCTCTTATTCAGACCCTCAACCGCTCGTTTAATGCACACACATCAGCAACAGCCGCTGTGCTTTTGTTACAGATTTTTCAATGCCAATGTATCTGTGACAAAGTCATTCGCTGGTATACTGGCGTCGGTTAGTCTGAGCAGTAAACACTATACATGTCTTTTAAATCTTTATTTTAATGGACCCTTTAATTAATGCTGTGTGTTTGTTGTGTATGCTCCAGGGCTTTGTAAAAACTGTATGTGTGTGCAAGTTCCCTGTTATTTACCTGAGCAGATTTAATAGATGAGCAGTCATATGTGACGATCCAGAGGTGCGTTTAGAGCCTCGAACACCGTCTAACATGATGATATCCTTCTCCTAGCCACTCGATCTCTCCCACAGCTTACCACAAAACAATATTTTCTCAGGACTGTATCCTGAAAGCAGTTCCACCAATGATAACTCTAGATAAAATGAACAGACCAATCAGAACCAAGCAGCTCCATCCATGATAACTCTAGATAAAATTAACAGACCAATCAGAACTGAGCAGCTCCACCGATAATAACTCTAGATAGAATGAACAGACCAATCAAAACTAAGCAGCTCCACCCATGATAACTCAAGATAGAATGAACAGACCAATCAGAACTGAACAGCTCCACCCATGATAACTCAAGATAGAATGAACAGACCAATCAGAACTGAGCAGCTACACCCATAATAACTCTAGATAGAATGAACAGACCAATCAGAACTAAGCAACTACACCCATGATAACTCAAGATAGAATGAACAGACCAATCAGAACTGAACAGCTCCACCCATGATAACTCAAGATAGAATGAACAGACCAATCAGAACTGAGCAGCTACACCCATAATAACTCTAGATAGAATGAACAGACCAATCAGAACTGAGCAGCTACACCCATAATAACTCTAGATAGAATGAACAGACCAATCAGAACTAAGCAACTACACCCATGATAAAATGAACAGAAAACTCAGAACTGCCCCTAAGGCATTCCTCTAGGGTAGATTAACATGTCCTTATTTCATGCTGCCTCTTTTCTGACAACTAACGAGGTAGAATTATTAATGTAAGGAGACAGAGGTTTGCTTCATAACTTTCACCACAGTCCTCACTACAACAAGCCATCCCCTTTGATTCTTACATGAAGAGAAGTCACTAAAACCTTAACAAATCGACAAAATTAGGCTCCTAATGAGCTGAAAGGAAAATATTCTGAAACATTGACTTGTCACAAATGCTATGTTAAGTGTTGTGTTGGGCCATGGCATTCTTACTCATTAAACTGGCTCAGTGCCCGCGTGGTCACCGAGAAAAAACCTATTTCATTCAAATCGTATAATTAATTAAAATCTGTTGTAGGGAGTTATCTGGGCAGCAATCCAGGTATTAGTATAGCTATGTGCTTAAGCAGAGGCCTCATGGGATTCAATATTGAAGTAAACAGAAACCACAGAACTTAATTTTGATTAGCACATAATGTACCATCTGAAGGCATCTTTGCGTGTATATTTCCTTAAATCGAACAATATTAATGATATAAAAACAAGGTTTTCCAGCAGAAATTATAATAAAAGTGTATTTTTACATTTTCAGAGAATTAAGACCATTTTTAGGCTGACCTCAGTAAGATTTTTATTTTATTTATTTATTTTTTTACTAATCTCACAAATTAATAATTCAGTTTACAGCATTAATCTTTCTTGACGGCTTTCCCATTCCGTCACCGGTTGCATGACAAAACTGAGGAATAAGGCTGTGCCATGCCTCACAGGCATACAGGAATAGCTTGACACTGAACATTACAAACTAGTGGAGACTTGAGGTCTAAGAGTATAATATATTATATATATATATATCATATTATGAACGTTCCCAGTTACACATCATGTAGTACATGATTTCCCCTTCCACTTCGGCTCAGAGATAACGGGAGCTCGGCTTACCCTCCGTGTGGATGGCCGACACGTAGCTCCAGTTGTACCTCTTGACAATGTCGACCATTGCCCGGGCTTGCTGTGCATCAGAGGGGACTACTCTCATGAAGTATTTGTACAGGGACTTGTCACTGAGGTCCATGCTGGTGGCGGAGTAGGCGATCTGGGGGATATTAAAAAGCTGCAGCAGGTTCTGCACCTGGATGGCCACCGAGCTGGAGCCGGGTCCGATCACGCCCACGATGGGCTTCTTTCCCCGCATGGGCGTGGCCCCGCTCTCCGAGCACCGAGCCATGCCCTCCTCTTCCTCGGTGGACACCAGGGAGTCGCGGATGAACTCGATGCTCTGCTCCAGGGCCACGGCGGAGTGCCAGCAGGAGTCCCGGATCTCGCAGCCCAGCGAGACGTTGGGCAGGATGTTGACGTCGGCGTTGATGCGGTCCAGGGTGTGCAGCATGGCCTCCACGCGCTGGATCCCGTACTGCTCCCGGACCGCGCCGCACTTCCTCTCGTGCACCTTGTCCGCCGGAGGCTGGTGATGCACGGAGAACAGGGCCCCGATGATCACGTCACCGGCGACGTGGGCCACCACCCGCCTCTCGTTAGACTGTGCGTCCACCAGGACCCCGATGCTCGCCAACCCAATCTCCTCTGACAGCAGAAACACGAGGAGAAACAACGGGCTCATTGTGGGTACGCCGCTAAAACGCGCCTCGCGTGAGCTCAGGGAAACCTCATGGCTGGAAGGGAGGCACCAGGATGCGTTGGCTGAATAAATATCTCTGAAGCCTTCTATTCCACTCTGGGTGCAGCAAAGCTTTCATTTCTCAGGCATTTCCAAACGCAGCCCGGTGAAGAAACGTCTCCAAGGCAACGTGTTACTGAGGACGTGCAGGTGACAGTTGGCTTCATAACCTTGAATTAAGACAAGGTAAAGCAAGGTGTTAGAAACCCTGATCCCTGTTACAACATGAACCGCAAGCAAAAAACGCCATTTGACAAAATGCTCATGTTGAAGTTCTGAGAATGACAATGTCAAAAAACTAGCACACAACAGTATCAAAATGGCAAAAACAAATACCTTAGGGTGCCTGGTAAATTGTAATGCTATACAAACAAACATTTCTCTGAATTATAAAATGCACACTTTGCAACTCAGTTTTCAAAGCCGTGTTAGTCAACCTAAATGGGGATTTTTGGATCTACAGACACAGTCTCAACAAAGAGGTGCGATGCAGCATTCTGAAAGCTTTTGTTTAGGTCTCCGGGTGCGCGTGCAGGCATTAGACAGATATCGTTTAAAATGTCATATTTTGTTCAGGGTAAAGATTATCAGTCAATTATCAATTATCAAATTAGAGTAATTATCCGTGATGCAAATATGTGAATCGATTGAATCAAGGCGAGGTAAAATGCAGCGGAATGATTTAGCTAAATGACTAACGTTGCAGGGGACAAGGGGTCAGGTAATGTCATTATTTGACAGTGTGGTTTCAGCCTCATTATTTGGAGAACGGCTTCTGTGAGGTCTCTCTCACAGCTCTCGCATTAAGACGATTCATTCTCGGGACTTCGAGAAGAAGCACGGGCAATAAATCATGGCATGATTCTCGCTTTCTCTCTCTTTCTATGGCGCGGGCTCCTGGTGGGATATAATAGCGTAGGCTAGGCTACCTGTCATTGCATCGGTTCCTCTTCGCGAGCACTCTATTCGCGTTCTTGCAGGCTAAACACGGTATTTTTATGAATCTCACTTTGTGTTGCAGTGAGAACGTGAACAGCTTGTCACGCTCCCCATAAAATCGAATCCAGCTACTTTTATTTATTGTTCATTAATTTACCTGCTTGGCCATATCAGCGAAACGAAACATATATAGCCTATAGGCTACAATGACTTTGTACGCGATATTGATAAACGAATGTCTTTAATAAGTCATTGGCACTTCGCTCTTGGAATGCGTTAGCATATTTACCTGCTTGCAATCCAAATTAATAGGAGGTTACTTCATAAATTCGCCAATGTCTTGGTAATTGCGACACTGGGCATTTTTGTGCTGTGGTCTTCCAAATTTCTGTAGCCAATACTTCTCCCTAAGGACACCTCGATACATAATCTCTCTCTGTCTCTATTTCTCTCTCTCTCACACACACACACACACACACACACACACACACACACACACACACACACACACACACACACACAAAAACAACACAATACATGAACTTGAAACACATTAATTACGTTTCAAGTTACCCGTTAGTGGCCAATGCAGAATAAACATACACGATTTATTTTGATTACCCTGTTATTCTGTTATCGATAAGTGTCCGTTACTCCAATTGTGCAAGGTAGGTCGCCCGACGTCTTAAGTAGAACTACGAACTGAGAACTACGTTCTACATACCGTCTGAAAGAAGTAAAGAATATTTTAATGCCCCAGCACGAGTGCACCATAGATCCTGTGGCTCTTGGGAGCTATTCGTGGTGCTGAAAAAGCCGAGCGCCTCTGTTTATCTTGAAACCACTGCAGTGAACAACTTTGAAAAACGTTAAAATTCGTTGTAAATTCTTAATAGTCCTGTTACGTTCGTATATTATTAAGCATTAAACATCAAAAAATAAACCTACAGCAGATAAATATTCAGAATATGACAACGATGAAATGTAAAGAGCTTGAGTCAAAACGTAGCCTAGTCCTCTTGAACAAAGATATGCCTGAAAGAAGACGTTCGTTTCATGCAACTGCAATTTCACAGTGAAACATGATGACAGAAAACTGTTATTTTTAATGGAGTCATGCACCGTATTTTGTGATAAAGTGAATGATTATATATTAAATTGTTAAAAGGGCATACGTTCCTGTTATTTTATGGCTTATTTTCGCGCAAACTACATAAACCTTGTGTCTGGAATCCAATCAACGATCACCTTACCTTGTAGATTCCCTATTCGTCCGCAGCCACAGTTTTCTCAGGTAGCATGTGTTCTGTGGTGTCTCGCTAATTTGCCTAGATATTGAGAAGCCAATGCCTGCGACCGGAGTAAAGGCTCGCCTTGCCTTCTTGTCACGCACCACGCTGCAATTGCATGCTCGCGCTTCCGCACATCGCCCACCCCCTTCCCCCACCCCCTTTTTTCAGACTAACCTGCGCCAGGGTGTATGGACGCGGTGATCCCATTTAGCATAGACGTATAAAAACATATTTGGTTGTCAGCGTTACGGTCTTCCCTGGATATGTTTTATTTAAGTGATGACAAGGCAATGCTACAAGGTTACTGCCTCCTGTACTGAAGATGCTTCGTTCCCTGTTGCAATGCCTCTGCGACTTAGATTCTAACCTAAAATAGCCTACTGTGAATGGATCTCCAGTCGGATTGATTGAACTCCTCCGCTCTTTATTGCAAAGATTTATTTTTTCTGCTGGTGTGCGTGACAGGGCATTGATTAGATAATGGTCTAGACGAGTATAGGCTACTTCACAGTATTTAAGTTAATGTCGATAGTGTTCCTTTATATAATGCGATGGCCATACATTGGCCATTTATCTTATTCGTGAAGTGGAGTGTTACGCGTTCCTGTTCCACCCCTCCAAAAAAAGTGTTATTCAAGAGTAGGCTACCACCCTGTGGACACCTTAAAGGGGAAGCCAGTTGTACAATAAAACTTCGCAGTAATTATGGATGCAGTATGTAGCATATTGATAAGAATGATAATGCTTTTAAGTTTGTTGACAAAGACCCATTACATTTTTGACGTTATTGTTATTATTACTATTATCCAGACAGTGACATTGTTCGGAGGTTAGTATGGTGGCTTAACCTCATGTAATTCCGACTTTTATCGACTGTAAAATGTCGAAATTATTTCTAGGCCTTTTCGTAAAAGCCAGTAACATTTGCGTTATCTTTACAAGCCTTAGGGTCAAGACTAAATTTAGACGCTGGGAAGACGGTAGATTATGAATTAATTTGGCTGGTGTACACTGCCTTTGCACGCACATATAAAACGAATATACAATAGTCCCCCATTTTAGGGGACCAAAAGTAATTGGCCAAATTAACATAATTTTCAATAAAGTCGTCATACTTAGTACTTGGTTGCAAATCTTCTGCATTCGATGACTGCCTGATGTCTGGAACCATATAAATGACCGGATATTGGGTATCTTCCCTGGTGATGCTCAACCAGGCCTGTACTGCGGCCATCTTCACTTCCTGTTTGTTTTGTGGGATTTTTGGCTGTATGCAGCAAGTGAAATGCACGTTCATTTGGATTCAGGTCAGGTGAATCACCTTTAGACCTTTTGTTGGCTTTCTTGTGCATGAACTAATTATGCAAAAAAACAAGCTGGCCAAGAAACAGCTGAGGAGCCAATTGCCCTCCAAATTACCAAATTACTTTTGGTCCCCCCCCCCCCCCCAAAAAAAAAAGGTGGGGGGGGGGGGCTATGTATAAAAAGGGCTGCGACATAGTTCACTCAATATGGATGTAAATACCAGCAAATTAAAGAATTAAAGCTGACAGTCTGCACTATACAGTCTAACTTCATTGTTTAATTTCAAACACAATCTGTTGGAGTACAGAGCCAAAACAACAAACAGTGTAATTGTGCAAATAAATACTTACAGACTTGCACTGTACTTAAGTGGTTATATTTCTCTTGAATAATAAATTGAGACCCTTGGAATGCTCTATCCCATGATACATATCGCCAAGACTTTATGTCAGTGTTTATATTTTTTTGTGCACTATCAAAAAAAAGGAAAGTTTGATTTTCGGGGACACAAACAACCCGCTGTAATCTTTAAGGCGTGTTCACAGCCCGCTGTAATCTTTAATAAGGCGTGTTCACAACCCGCTGTAATCTTTAATAAGGCGTGTTCACAACCCGCTGTAATCTTTAATAAGGCGTGTTCACAACCCGCTGTAATCTTTAAGGCGTGTTCACAACCCGCTGTAATCTTTAAGGCATGTTCACAACCCGCTGTAATCTTTAATAAGGCGTGTTCACAACCCGCTGTAATCTTTAAGGCGTGTTCACAACCCGCTGTAATCTTTAAGGCGTGTTCACAACCCGCTGTAATCTTTAAGGCGTGTTCACAACCCGTTGTAATCTTTAAGGCGTGTTCACAACCCGCTGTAATCTTTAAGGCGTGTTCACAACCCGCTGTAATCTTTAAGGCGTGTTCACAACCCGCTGTAATCTTTAAGGCGTGTTCACAACCCGCTGTAATCTTTAAGGCGTGTTCACAACCCGCTGTAATCTTTAAGGCGTGTTCACAACCCGCTGTAATCTTTAAGGCGTGATCACAACCCGCTGTAATCTTTAAGGCGTGTTCACAACCCGCTGTAATCTTTAAGGCGTGATCACAACCCGCTGTAATCTTTAAGGCGTGATCACAACCTGCTGTAATCTTTAAGGCCTGTTCACAACCCGCTGTAATCTTTAAGGCCTGTTCACAACCCGCTGTAATCTTTAAGGCATGTTCACAACCCGCTGTAATCTTTAAGGTGTGTTCACAACCCGCTGTAATCTTTAAGGTGTGTTCACAACCCGCTGTAATCTTTAAGGCATGTTCACAACCCGCTGTAATCTTTAAGGTGTGTTCACAACCCGCTGTAATCTTTAATAAGGCGTGTTCACAACCCGCTGTAATCTTTAAGGCGTGTTCACAACCCGCTGTAATCTTTAAGGTGTGTTCACAACCCGCTGTAATCTTTAAGGCATGTTCACAACCCGCTGTAATCTTTAAGGCGTGTTCACAGCCCGCTGTAATCTTTAATAAGGCGTGTTCACAACCCGCTGTAATCTTTAATAAGGCGTGTTCACAACCCGCTGTAATCTTTAATAAGGCGTGTTCACAACCCGCTGTAATCTTTAAGGCATGTTCACAACCCGCTGTAATCTTTAAGGCGTGTTCACAGCCCGCTGTAATCTTTAAGGCATGTACACAACCCGCTGTAATCTTTAAGGCGTGATCACAACCCGCTGTAATCTTTAAGGCCTGTTCACAACCCGCTGTAATCTTTAAGGCATGTTCACAACCCGCTGTAATCTTTAAGGCATGTTCACAACCCGCTGTAATCTTTAAGGCGTGATCACAACCCGCTGTAATCTTTAAGGCGTGTTCACAACCCGCTGTAATCTTTAAGGCATGTTCACAACCCGCTGTAATCTTTAAGGCCTGTTCACAACCCGCTGTAATCTTTAAGGCATGTTCACAACCCGCTGTAATCTTTAAGGCCTGTTCACAACCCGCTGTAATCTTTAAGGCCTGTTCACAACCCGCTGTAATCTTTAAGGCCTGTTCACAACCCGCTGTAATCTTTAAGGCATGTTCACAACCCGCTGTAATCTTTAAGGCCTGTTCACAACCCGCTGTAATCTTTAAGGCATGTTCACAACCCGTTGTAATCTTTAAGGCGTGATCACAACCCGCTGTAATCTTTAAGGCGTGATCACAACCCGCTGTAATCTTTAAGGCCTGTTCACAGAAAGAGGTGAGCAGCATAATTTGATGTCGACTGTAAAGGTTGGTTGTATCAGAATGCACTTTACTGAAAATGGAGTTGTGTTATTGGTCTGGCAAAGGAAAGCAAAACAAACATTTCATATGCCACGGACACATTGGCATTAGCCTACATTTTATACAAAATAGCAGTTTGTGGTTGCCATGGTGATATTGTCATACAGCTATTTTGGTCCCCTGCCATTCAATCTGGCTTCTCTTAAAATTCTTATTTAAACACTGCGAACAGCATTATGGTTATTTATGGTATGCCAAGGTAAAGCTACATATGGTATATGTGATTATTACAATTATAAGTGATTAGTAAATAAGTAAATCGCAATAATGTACATGTGTACATTCAACTCATTATTTGCAAAGCCAGGCTTCCTTATCATCCTGCTTTTAAAACCAGCAAAGGTCAGTAAATATGGTTATGCTGGTGACCAGTATGCTGGAACCAGCTGGTCTAGCAAGGCTAAATTGGTCACACAGCATGGTCATCACATTACCATGTCCTGACTAAGCTGGTCTACCAGCACAGCTATTTTCATTATCCACTTGACAAACTGGTCTACCAGCATGGACCAACATTAACCAGCTTGGAATTTACACTGGTATATGCCGTTTTTCTAAAGGGCAGGAGGTACATTTTATATACTATTTGTACAGCTGTATATTTCATTGAAACAGGTTAGATAGCCTCTTAGATAGGTATACTACAACAGTGCCACACCCCTGATTCCACTACACAGTACTATTACAACATTTGACAGTTCAAGTAGAGGTAGCAACATCAGTTTCTTTTCCGGTATGAGTTTTAATCTTAGGACAATTTGGAAAGATCCTTCCCAATTGGAAGCAATTGAACCCTGTTACAGAGTGAACATCGAACGAGGACAGACACGGTTTGATTCAATGGTAATGAAGTTAAACCTTGATTTCCCTCAAGCCTTAAATGTAATTGAATTCTTCCTGGGTGAACGGTGTGGGATATAAAATGCTTTTGACATCATGTGCCTTCAGGGTGGAGTGGATCTTTGTTTCGATCTTTGTTTTTTCCGAAAACAAGAGCTTCTTAAACGATATCAAAATAGACATTGATTGATCAGAAGACCACTTTAGTTGGCTGAGAGACAGTAGAAAAAGCCAGCTTCAGGTTGTGTAGGCCTACATATCGACAGCCTCATAACAAAAGTGCCTAAGTCATTTTTTGGACATTTCGAGATTTTCTGCCTAAATCACTTGATTTATCATTCGTCAACAGTGTAAAAATGCTCAAGTCACTGCAGGTCGCTGTGCACTTCCTGAACCACTCTAAGAAAGAGTTAATAAATACTCATTGACGTAGAATTGCAGCAGTTTTTTGCCTTTTTCTCAAAACTACAAAAAATGACTTAGGCACTTTCGTTATGAGGCTGTCGATATGCTCTTTTAATGGTCTCTAATCCTGTGTACAGCAGTCAAAGGGGCCCAAAACGAGTAATCCGACTCTACACGTTAAAAATGTACTCATGTTGCTCCTAAATGTTGCTCCTGTCTGGTAGCAGTTGAATAATGTCTAGGCTATGTGATGATTTATTTCACACAAACAGCATAAGTATTGATTCCAGTGGCGAAACAGTAATTTACCTGTAAGACGCACGCAACAGGGCCTCGAGGAAGAAGGGGTATGGAGAGAAAGCGAGGACAAACAAGGGACAAGAAGGATGTTGTGTTGCCATGGTAAAAAAAGTGGCTTCATCGTTATTGTCGGATCTTCATAGTGGTCTTTGCAGAGTGCTCAATTTGCGCATAATAGCCCACCGAATAGATTATGGGACAATGCTAAGGTAGGCCTATGTAAGGATTTGTCCTTTATAATACAAATAGAAATTATCAAAATACTATATATATATATATATATATATATATATACAGATCCTTTCCAAAAAATTAGAATATCATAGAAAAGTTGTTTTTTTTTCCATAATTCCATTCAAAAAGTGAAACTTTCATAGATTATAGATTCATTCCACACAAAGTGAAATATTTCTAGCCTTTAATTGTTTCATTTTTCATAATTTTGGCTTACAGCTCCAGAAAACCCCCAAAACAGTATTTCAAGAAATTAGAATAGTGTCGAAAATCAGCATTTACTTCAGTTATTTCAGAGAATGAGTGGAGTGGCTTGACTCGAGGAATCCGACAGTTGTAGCCCATGTCCCGGATACGTCTGTACGTGGTGGTTTTTGAAGCACTGACTCCAGCCTCAGT
The DNA here is from genome assembly GCA_029718625.1 of Synaphobranchus kaupii. Classification (NCBI taxonomy): domain Eukaryota; kingdom Metazoa; phylum Chordata; class Actinopteri; order Anguilliformes; family Synaphobranchidae; genus Synaphobranchus; species Synaphobranchus kaupii. The sequence goes on from CM056378.1 coordinate 12,195,510, forward strand.
CCACTCCCTCTGCATCTCCGCCAAATTTTGGAATCGTCTTTGCTTGACAATCCGCTGAAGCCTACGGTCATCTCTTTTGCTTGTGCACCTTCTCCTGCCACATTTTTCCCTTCCACTAAACTTTCTATTGATATGCTTGGACACTGCACTCTGTGAACAGCCAGCCTCCTTAGTGATGACCTTTTGTGGCTTACCCATCTTCTGGAGGGTGTCAATGATGGTCTTCTGGCCAATTGTCAAGTCTGCAGTCTTCCCCATATTGAACCAAACTGAGATAAACTTTGCAGGTGTTTTGAGTAAATTAGATGATAGTGTGACACTCAGTCTAAAACATTCATTATCTGAAATAACTGAAGTAAATGCTGATTTTCGACACACTATTCTAATTTCTTGAAATACTGTTTTGGGGGTTTTCTGGAGCTGTAAGCCAAAATTATGAAAAATGAAACAAATAAAGGCTAGAAATATTTCACTTTGTGTGTAATGAATCTATAATCTATGAAAGTTTCACTTTTTGAATGGAATTATGGAAAAAAAAAACTTTTCCATGATATTCTAATTTTTTGGTAAGGATCTGTATATATATATATATATATATATATATACACACACACAGTTAAATGCCAAAGTATTGGTGGGACAAAGACACATTTTTTGTTGTTTTGGCTCCAGCACATTGGGTTTGAGATTAAACGATGAAGATGAGGTTAAAGTGCAGACTGTCCACTTTAATTTAAGGGTATTTACATCCTCCTCAGGTGTAGGGATTGCTTATCTGCTCAGATCCAACCAATTGCCTCAAAACTCATAGTACGATGCATCACCTATCAGCAGGATAGAGACCCCAAACATACTTCCAAAGCAGGTTTTTCAGGGCCCAAAAGTGGAATGTTCTTGACTGGTGAAGTCGATCACCTGTCCTGAATCCAACTGAAGATGTGTTTTTTTGGGAAGACTGAAGGAAAAATGCCACAGAAACAAACAGGAAGTGAAGATGGCTGCAGTACAGGCCTGGCAGAGCATCACCAGGGAACATACCCAGCGTCTGGTGATGTCCATGGGCCGCTGACTTCAGGCAGTCACCTAAAGTAAAGGATTTGCAACCAAATACTAAATATGATGACTAATTCAGATTATGTTAATCTGTCCAATTACTTTTGCTCCCCTAAAATGGGGGACCATGTATAAAAAGGGCTCTAGTTCCTATATGGATGCAAATACCCTTTAATTAAAGCTGACAGTCTGCACTTTAACCTCATATGCATTGTTTTATTCCAAATCCAATGCGCTGGAGTACAGAGCCAAAACGACAAACATTGTGTCACTGTTCCAATGTTTTTAGCATTTAACTGTATACGTCGGTGGCTTCCTTTGAATCAGCAGACAATTTAGGCCTAGATGTGTGGAATGCTTAGCCAATCAGTGACGTAAATGAAGCACTTAAGTGCAGACACTACGGCCATTCAGGATCTTCGATCTGAGATTCGCAATATAGATAGGAGGGACTGGAACTAGAACAGGGCATACCAGGAAAACGCAATCGTGGAAAATAAAGCATTTTTTCATTGAGCAGCAGCAGCAAGGTGGGTAGGAGGTTTTCTGTGTTGCCTTGACAACTCAACTGTACATCAGAGTCATCTCAAGTTCAAACACATGAAATTATCTTAATATGTTCTGCACACGCTAAAATCAGTTACTTAGTGTTTCTCAACAGAACTATTCAGTGAATGGTGGTTTCACTGTCTTATCCGTGTCCCACACTGCCGTCATTTCTCAAAGTGTGCCAGAAATCCTCCAGACAAGACCACCCCACAGGGGGCAATGAGATAGATAGTGGATACTGGTGTAAAACATGGTTTTATAAAGAGGGGGTAGGAAAAGATCAACAGATGATTCCAGATGAGTTTGCTGAACTGCCGTCTAAAGTCCACTGATGTTGATAGTGTGTTTATATGTGGGGACTTTAACATCCACATTGATAACCCCACTGATGTTAAAGCCAATGAGTTTTAAGTCTCTTAAGCTCTTTTAATTTTACCCAACATGTCTTTGGGCCAACGGCCCCACGCACAAACATGGCCATATATTAGATTTTACCCAACATGTCTCTGGGCCCACACACAGACATGACCATATATTTGATTTTACCCAACATGTCTCTGGGCCCACACACAAACATGACCATATATTAGATTCTACCCAACATGTCTCTGGGCCCACACACAAACATGACCATATATTAGATTCTACCCAACATGTCTCTGGGCCCACACACAGACATGACCATATATTTGATTTTACCCAACATGTCTCTGGGCCCACACACAAACATGACCATATATTAGATTTTACCCAACATGTCTCTGGGCCCACACACAAACATGACCATATATTAGATTTTACCCAACATGTCTCTGGGCCCACACACAAACATGGCCATATATTAGATTCTACCCAACATGTCTCTGGGCCCACACACAAACATGACCATATATTAGATTTTACCCAACATGTCTCTGGGCCCACACACAAACATGACCATATATTAGATTTGGTCATCAGATTTGATATCCATGTCAGATTTGATATCCATATATTAGATTTGACATCCATGTCAGCTCTGTTCTTCATGTTTCCATCGTTTATCATTATTGTGTTTTTTTTTTTAATATAGGCTTAATTATTGATGAAGTCAACACTGATAAGGTGCTAAAAAAACGCTTGGATTCCCCTTGTCCTTTCAATTAAGAAATTGGTTGAGGACAGATCGTTCTCTTTCAAAGTCTCTGTTCTGTGAATGTCCAAAGGGCAGGATACAGTGCCACCTGCTGGTGATATTTTCGCTTTCATAACATCGAAGTGGCTCCTTTATGGACCAATCTATGAAAAAGGTGGTAGGCCTACTCTTCAGCCTATAGCTAAATGTCCTAACCATTACAAATTTTACTATGTCAGTGTATCCCATTACATTTAAAATCTAGGTCTGAATGTAGGCTCAGTTTTGAAACCACAATAAATACTTTTTTTCATAAAAATGAATCGCAAAGGGCGCCATAATCAATTGGAATGTCACCAAAAGAAATGGGTTTCTCACGCCTGGTTTAGGCTAAATAAAAACGAAAGAATTATATAAATTAACTGGAGGAAAATTGAATACTGTAGTGAATTCCACTGTTTTGAACGGTCATTTTTGTCATCAATATTTCCGTATCATATTTATCTGGTTAAATGTTTGACACGCGGTATGTAGGGATGGCATCCTGCGTGGTTAATAGATGAACGCTGGATCTTCAGAGACGGAGACCCTGCGGCTGCGTTAATCCTATGATGTCCATTCCTGCACTAGCAGGGTTACTCAAAGGGGATTAGCTCTAACTCGTGCCCCGCTAAAGGAACATGTGATAGGCTTATGATCCCGAGTTTGTGCGCAGACGGAACCATGGAAGGCAACACATGCCCTTTCGCTACAGCACATGATAAAGGTCTCATCACCAGCTTGCTTAAAAGGTCCCATTCATTTTCCTGTACTACGAGTAGGGCAATACATTGTTGTCACTCAGTCATAATTCTGCAGGAACCGACAACTTACTTAAAACATACTGTACAAGTCTATGCATAGGAGATGGCTATACATCATGATATATTGTCCGTGTATTCTGTTTGGGTTTAAATGTCAAATTTAGAAGTCAAGCGCGGATTCAAGAGTGTCCTGAGTACACGTCTTCACACTCTCAAAAATGATGTGTTGATAGTCAACACTTTTTGTATTTTGTTACTTTCAACGCATTCTTTTTATTTTTATTTTTATTTTTTTATTTTTTTACCACAGACTGTGTTGAAAAGTAACAAAATGCGTTGTCCTGTTTTTTTGTAACACATCTGTTTCGAGAGTTTTGCTATCTCACTCGCAAAATTAAACAAATTTATTATGACTACAATGTGAGTCGCACTAATTAAGTTGCACTTTCAGAAATAAAGGTATAAGCTATGTATGCATTTTTGTGCTGTAAGGAGCACATTTACCAAATGTACGGTACCCTGAAAGTACAATGATGTCCTATTTTGGTACTAATAAGTACCCTTTACAAGCAAAAAAAAAGGTACAGATGATTAAGTATTATGTCATGTCATTTCTAATACAACTTGATTATGACGCTTTTCATCTCATAAACAATTAGCGCTCCGAAATGGCTTTTATTCGTTTTTTTGTTTCCCCAATTAGGCTACTTAGCCTACTGACTTCCTAACACTAAACCCCTTTTGTTCTCAACTGTGTGCAATGGACAAATCTGATTCTATTTGAAACAACAGCCAGATTATATTTTATTAGCCTACACATGTGGATACAATGAGACGTTCCACAAATCGAACTATTTCCCACTTTCTGTTCATGGAAAACATTCCAAGAACAGAGAGACATGGCCTTGAGACAAATGAGAATGGATTGAAAATATTATCCTGACCACGTGATTGGGACACTGGGGGAGGGTGTATAAATTTTGAGACAACTTTTTGTTCTCCTTTCCTAATAGGAGTGCCCCCTTGATTGTTAGATGCTCAGTCCTAGTTGATGTGGTAGTCAATGTGGTAGTCAGTCATGCTGCTTCTGTCCATTTTTAGCATTTTCCTGCAGTTCAGAATTTCATCCCAACAGTTCCCCCGACCTTGTGCCACCGCAGAGGTCCTCCGAACCAAGCAGTGCTGTCCGGTGTGGGAGGGAGACGGATCGGTCTGTGGTGCCCGATCAGGCAGGGGGTTCTGCCAAGATGTTGTCATCTCCGACCGTCCTAACGGACCGCAGTATCCCCACTCTGACATTGATGACCGGGAAAGGTGGCCTTTGGTGTTCTACAACCGCACCTGTCAATGTGCTGGGAACTACATGGGCTTCAATTGCGGAGAATGCAAGTTTGGCTACTTCGGTGCTAATTGCGCGGAGAGGAGGGAATCGGTGAGGAGGAACATTTTTCAACTGTCGGTGACGGAGAGACGAAAGTTTATCTCTTACCTGAACCTGGCAAAGAATACCATCAGTCAAGACTACGTGATAGCGACCGGCACGTATGAGGAAATGAACAACGGGACAAATCCGATATTTGCGGACATAAGTGTCTATGACCTATTTGTTTGGATGCACTACTATGTGTCCCGGGACGCCTTATTGGGCGGGTCAAACAATGTGTGGACTGATATTGATTTTGCGCATGAATCGGCGGCCTTCTTGCCATGGCACCGAGTGTATCTGCTACACTGGGAGCAGGAGATACGGAAGGTAACCGGAGACTTCAACTTTACCATCCCCTACTGGGACTGGAGAGACGCGCAGGACTGCCAAGTGTGTACCGACGAGCTGATGGGAGCACGGAGTCCACTGAGCCAAAACCTTATCAGCCCCGCGTCTGTCTTCTCCTCATGGAAGGTAAACGTATTTATTTAATTTTACTTTTTTACGTCAGTCTTTTGGCCTTGATTTTTATATCGTTGCTACTCTTTTTGTTTTTTCTATATACGTTTCGTTATGCAATTCGTTCCAAGTAGCCTATTACTTAAATACTTTTGGAGAGTCTATCACGTTTGGCAAAATTATATTAAATTGTACAAAAATCATGAATAGGCCCTAGATTTGGGGCATTAACGTCCATTGGAGTCTGAACATGAAAACTGCGTTCTAAAAATTCTGAAGCAAGCTGGAAACGTAGATTAATATGGTAGGCTAATGGGGACGAAGTTGAGTATCCGTGTAGCCATATAAGGTCTCGAGCTCTATAGTGGCCAGTTGGTCATGGGTTTACATATCTAGTGCGAAATTGCTGATGTTGCATTGAATTATTTTATATTATTTTACAGAAATATTACAGAAAGCTGTGAGGATAAAGCAATATAATACGTGTGAGAAATTTGGAGTGCGCCATTGGAGCAATGGACCTGGACGCGTAAATACATTGATGCAAACATAGACCCAAAGGGAACATATTGGCTGCACCTTAAAACTACCTGCACATGTAACTATAGCCTACACCTGTATAACTTATCAGCGTGTCAAATGACTGGCCTGGCGCCAGGGTGGATGCAAGCGTTTGAAAATAAACATTTATAATATGGAGAACCCTGGGAATTTTAGCTAACTTACCTGAGATGCTGAGATAGGCCTATGACTTGTTAGGTCATCATTTAACCCACTTATACAAATGACTCTGAGCTCATCACTGCAGTATAGGTATTCAGGTACATTCCCAAGTTATGGCTTAGCAAACAGCTGGCAGAAGCTATCATTTGTCCAAAGGTGCACTTCACCAAAACCCACTAAATGCTATTTTTTTGTATTTCTCATTCAGCAGGTATGTTTACGTAAGGTTTTAATATAGGCTACATTCAAGTTCACTAACCTTTAATTGTAAAGGCTGCTGGGAAAACCTTGGCTGTTCCTGTGGCCGCATCTTCGTTATTCATCACCAGATTATTTTATGCTCTCACACCCGCGTTCAGCTCTGCTGCTGCGATGATAACCGCCGCTGTTACATAATCACTACCGTTGGCAGCCATACATCGCATTCAAATGCAAGGGAGAATAATAGCATCCCATAACGAAGATTAAATTGTGTTAGTCATAGGCTGTGCATTATTCTGAGTAGCTAGTTGAAGAAAAAAAATGCGCAGAATGAATGTTGAGGTAGCTTATGTGGAATTGTTGTGCTGTGTCGATTTTATACTCCATGCAGATATTTGATCAAGTGAATTAATGTTCTATTAAGTTTTCATCTGTAACGTGGCGCTACAATCTTTCGTTTCACAGGGTGTGCTAGGCCATTCATGTCATGGTTTTTGAGCCTGCTTTTGCCCTTCTGGCGGTTGTTGCTACTCTTGCCCGCTAGAGGGCACTATTGTTTTTTCCTCCTAGGACCATTTTGTTAATTAGTCACAGCTGCATTCCCCTATTTAAGGAGCCTGCTGCCACTCGGCCAGTGGTTCAGTGTAAACTCCGATTATGCTTTGGCCGGTAATTTGGTATAGGAACTTAGCGTGGACAACATAGACTGCTAAAGATTGTTGTTCCACATTAGTCTGAGCTCGGTGGAAATTCCACCTAGGATTTTCGCTGTTCCTTTGTTCTCAGCAGTTTCTACCCTTGGTTTTCTCTCAGTCCTCTTTGAGGCTGTAACCTTAGTTACCCTCTCCTGTCCCTCCTTTATTTTTGCGCATTCATTTTAAATTGAGCTGGAGGTTTTCTTTTTCTTGCTCTCTATCTCTGCTCGTGTCAACAAGTTAGTATTCGCCCTTTTTTCTGGGTTGTTTTCTGTTGGCGTATACGCCGGGGGTTTTCTCCCTTAGGAGTATTTCTCTGTTCTGTTCGTGTTTCCTGTTTCCCCCACTTTGAACTTGTGTTTACTCCACTTTGGTGGGTAGCTTTTAGATCCCCGTTCGGTCGCGTCTGGTTCTCCGACCCCATTCCCTCCCTCACAATTCAGGCAAAATGAATTTATGACTTCCTCTGAATTTCGGCCCACAACAAATTTGAATCCATAACCTCATTCAGTTTAAGCATAGGCTACTGTGAATAACCTTTTTTTTTTTTTTGAAGAGTGCCACCACTAGGAGTTTAAAGAGAGGCCTACTGACACATTCAGTTAATTTTTAACACAACCCGATCCTCACGTGTGCAACATTATCTGTGTGACAGTATAATCACTTATTTTAACTATGCCACGTTTCAACGACATCTGGATTAAATTTTTGGGAAATCCTATGCGAAAATACTTTATAAATTACACAGTGAAATTCCTGCTGGAACTCTGGACAACTGTGGGAATAGAAGATATAATAAATAAATAAATAAAATATATATATATATATAAAATATTGTGTACAATTATGTATGTAATAACATTTTTACATGTGTGGCACAATGAGGTGTGCTTCAGATTTTCAGAAGTTAATGACGAGTAATGAACCTTAGCGCATGCAATCACAGCACCCCTGTAAGTATAAACGGTTGTTGTAGGTGATCTGCACCCAGCCCGAGGAATATAACAGCAGGGCCGCGCTGTGCAACGGCACGGGGGAAGGACCCATCCTGCGAAATCCCGGGAACCACGATCGGAGCAGGATGAGCCGACTGCCCACCTCCGCTGACGTAGAGTCCGTGATTAGCCTCACGGAATACGAGACCGATCCCATGGATAGGACGGCTAACATGAGCTTCAGAAACGCACTGGAAGGTCAGTCATGTTTTCTGATGCACATCCACTTTATGCCAGAGGTTAATTGTTTACTTACGTTATAGTTTGCTTTATCAAAACAAAGCAATATGATTCACACGTTTTGTTTTTTTCACACAAGGAAGGAATTAATTAATGCTGGACCCAGCTACTAGTTGGAAATTCCAGACTCGCAAGTATCGAATAGGCCAGCAGTCTGCAGAGAACCATGAAATATTTTGTATAACGAGGAAAGATGCCTGTTGGCTCTCCATTCTGGGATCGTAAACGCGAGATGATTCTGTATTAATTCCCTCTGAGAATACAAAAACTACGGCAGTGCAGTGCTGCCACAATGGACAAAATAAATCAGTTATAACGAGAAACTTTTCTTGTAAAAACGACATATCAACATTTCTCATTGTAATTGAGAAATGTTCATGTGTCGTTATAATGAGAAACTTTTCTTGTTATAACGAGATGTTTTTTTCTCATTATAACGACATACCAACGTATGCTTTAATAAGTTGTTATTGATTTAAACTTTGGAACTACAAGTTTTACTTTATGAAGGACCAAAATCCTACAGAGCTCAGTCTGTTTTCTCGTGCTCCGTATGTACTGAAACCTAAGTATCGTATGTCAGAATAAGTTCAAATTAAATTGATATGTATCAGTTATTCACTGTTCCATAATTTCCTTTGTGCAAATGATACTAGAGCCATGTATGTATATATATATGCATTGAGAAACAGCTGCAGGAAATGTAGGCAACTGCCGAGTGCAGAATCAAAAATAGTCTTAGTTTCTGAAAAGGTATATTTGACTTGTCTGTAGCTCTGATCAGTGCTTCTCAACCCTTTTATCTACAGCAGAAGTCTTGGGGGGGGGGGGGGGGGGGGGGGGGGGGTTTAAGCTGTTTACTGAATGCTCATTTTGGTTTGAATTCACTTGACGTGTTTTTGTTGTTAAGCTTTTGCGGAAGAAATGTTTTGTTGTAAGGGTGAAAGATATATTTAAAATCATTGATTATATCCCGCCTAAATACATTAGCAATCCAGAAAGGCAATAAACATAACTGACTCAGATGATTTAGTAATTCAGCAGGGCCCTGAACAAATGAACGGTAAATTACTCAGAACTTTCAGGCAGATGACAAAAATATGTCCTTGGAGAAGATGTCAACAAGAACAACAACACAACAGCACTGAATTAAAATGATAAACTAACTAATTTGCCTGCAGGTTTTTATAAGTGCAAATACACCTCCAATAACAATTTCCTTCCATGGATGACTATGGGGAAACGCCAACTTCAAGTATTGAATAAACCATATTTATCTGCAGTTTGAAGAAAACCCAAGATCCGATTGGGGAAAGACTGGACAGTTCAGGTAACGTGCCAGTACAGGTAAAAGTGCCAGTATAGGTAAAGGTGACAGTACAGGTAAAAGTATCAGGGCAGGTAAAGGTGCCAGGACAGGTAAAGGTGCCATGGCTACACCTGGAGCCTGAAAGCTCAGTTTGTGCTGTACCTGTGTGTAGGGTTTGCCAGTCCTGAGACGGGCAGGGCTGTCCAGGGACAGAGCACCATGCACAATTCTCTCCACGTCTTCATGAACGGATCCATGTCGTCTGTCCAGGGCTCCGCTAATGATCCCATTTTCCTCCTCCACCACGCCTTCATCGACAGGTGAGTGAGTATTAGGACCAGGCATGCACACAAACCCTCGTTTTGGAAGTAAAAAAAAAAAAGACAGAGGGCCTGATTGACTAAGACCTTTAGCATGTGCAAAACATTTTAGCACACGCAAAAACCATGGTATTTGTTTTGCACCAAGCATTGGTTGTGTTATTAGTTTTGCGTGAGCTAAAAGGTTTTGCACATGCTAAAGATCTTAGTAAATCAGGCCCAGAATGTTTACGGGCTGTTCTGGAATCGTTACCATGGTGAAGTGACAGACAGACAGACACAGACACGGACACACACCACTATCTCACTATCAGACAACAGACCACTATCTGGCTAAGCTTCTGGCAGACGGTTGTGTGTCAGACCCTCCCCACTGATTGACAGGCAGCCGGTTGTGGACGGAGGAAGCATGGATTACTGCAGCCAGACACAGAGGTGTTAATACAGGGGCAAAGGACACAAAGGATATTTACAGCCATCCAGTCCTAACACGCCGGCTCTATTACGGAGGAAACCTGAAGACAGTGTCTTGCACGGCGCTTTGCCGCTAATCGTATCAGTTCTCTTTCGCAGTCGTTTAGGTGCTTAACAAACGTTGTCTAATTTACAAGAGCGTCAGAACCGTGACTTATTTCCTGTCACCGTCTCCACCAATGCCTTTGGGAAATATTATCACATATGCAGGTCAGGTATCAGCTAACATTACATATTTATGAGTATGGTGTTTCAGGGTCACACAGTATTAATAATTATCCAGCCCCACCCATACAGCCATCCTCAATTATGATTTTTGGGTAAATTTTACATATGAAATATTATATTAATATAAATTTCACACAACAATATGACCTCCTACGACGCAACAATTAATTTATGTCCCTTGTAGAGGACACGAGTCTCCGGTCTTAATCTCAAGAACTATATATTCTACTACGCGTCTCAGGAGCATATATTTGAGGTACATATTAAGAAATAATTTTTATATAGAGAAAAGGCTATCCAAGAATCCACACCACCCCGTGAAAACACCAAATACTTCAAATGCTAAATCACGGGTCTCTGTGGTGTAACCTATAGAGCACTATCCACACTGCGAGCAGTGACGTCAGCGGTTCGAATCCGACCACGCAACCATTGTCTCCCTGTGTCTCGCTCCCCATTCTCCCTGTCTCTCTGCACTGTGCCGTCGTGTCCAATAAAAGCCCTAAAATTATATTTATTTTTTAAAAATGCTAAATCATCTGAGATCATGCTGCTTCTCCTGCCACAAGCACAGCGCACGACTCCTAGCGCACTCACAACCGTTTAGCATCAACCGCCACCTCAAAGCCCGCTCAGTCGACAAAGTCGTTTGTGCTCTTAGAGCGAAGCACTACTAAAGCCGTGTGATCTTCCCAGTGCTCTTCTTAAAACATCAAAGTCCTTCCTGTTCCTCTGAAGATCACATTCTAATGCTTTCGAGTTTTGACCTTGACAGTAGACTGTAGGTAATTTCTAGGCAACGGCTTCCTCATCCACACATCCAGATCTCTGAGGAGTACCCACAACCCCCCCACCCCCCACCCCTTGCCCACATCCCACTTCATAATTTGCTCCGAGGCGTTCTCCACATCCTCTAAATTAGCCTCAGTTATTGCCCATTCTGAGAGGCGAAATAATTAGTTGTGCTTTCAGAGGTTAATTTGCCTGGCTCTGCAGCACAGAAATTACATTTAAGGGGATAATGCTTTTCTCAAGGGTTTTTTTTTTATCTTGGTCGTCTGAAGTACAATAGTAAATGTCAAAGCAATTGTGCAGTTTTAACATTCCATCAATCAGAATGTCATTTGCCCCAGGGAATATAAATTAGCCCTCCTTCATATACACATCAGTAGACTATAGACTTTTTTTTTTTAGTCGCCCAAAATTAAGACTTTAAAAAAAAGAAGAATCTTTGGGTAAATGCAAACCCAGGCTGCATATGGAATGGCTCCCAATACGCTTTATAGTGCACTATTTAGGGGATTGGCTACTTTGATGGTTTCCGAATTCTCAATTGAGAACACTGAGAATTAGAACGGGTCTACAAAATGGCGGATTCCCTAAATGGTGCACTGTACAGCATATAGGGAGCCATTACGAACACAGGCCCAGATTAGTAATAGTCATTGAAGTCCTGGGCCATGTCCAAATTAGCACACTATTGAGTATGCTATTTGAGTATACTTTTTTAAATGCCGTTAAGTACTTGACAATTCTTAAAATTGAGTGTTTGTAATATCGCGGGATGATAGGCTACTTATTTCCGGGTTTTCGCTGATAATAATATGGAGGATATTTTTCAAATACTGCATGTCACTAAACAGTATGCAGTAAGCAGTATACAGTATGCTAGTACACAGCACGCAGTAGATAGGGCTCTGATTCAGACACAGTCCTGGTTTTTCAACCCATTGTCCCTCCCCCTCCCCCAGCATCTTTGAACAGTGGCTGCGTAGACACCAGCCTCCTCGGACACATTACCCCACAGAAAACGCCCCCATCGGACACAACGACGGCTACTACATGGTTCCCTTCATCCCCCTCTACAGAAATGGGGATTACTTCCTGTCCACCAAGGACCTGGGCTACGAGTACGCCTACCTGTTAGACCCAGGTAAGCCTGAGGATACTCTTCACTACACTCGCCTGCACAGAGAGCTCATTTTTATGTCCTTGATCAGTGGTCCCCAACCCTGTTCCTGGAGGTCTAAGGTCCTGTAGGTTTTCATTTCAACCCTATTTTGGCACACCTGATTCTACTAATTAGCAGCTCATGGAGATGTCTAGCTGTTGAATGAGGTGTGCTTTGTTAGGGTTGGAGTGAAAACCTGCAGGACGGTAGATCTCCAGGAACAGGTTTGGGGATCACTGCTCTAGCTGTTGAATGAGGCGCTGCTTTGTTAGGGTTGGAGTGAAAACCTGCAGGACGGTAGATCTCCAGGAACAGGTTTGGGGATCACTGCTCTAGCTGTTGAATGAGGCGCTGCTTTGTTAGGGTTGGAGTGAAAACCTGCAGGATGGTTGATCTCCAGGTACAGGGTTAGGGACCACTGTCCTAGATCTTCTGCATGTTCAGTGTCAACACTAAACACACATTCTCAGTCAACACTGCGAGTGTGTGTAACTTAACGTTCAATTAATGTTGATTGAACACTATTAGCTGCTTTCTGCATTATGAGAGTAACTTACTGTACCAGGAGAAGGCGCTGTTGTTCAGGAACAGCATAAGTTGCTCCCAGCTGCACTGATCTACTAGGGTTTACTGCACAATGCTTTAAGTCATGAGAGGCACTGAAGCCATTATAAGATTTATCATTTGTACATGAATTAGAATGATTTATCATTTTTACATTCAACATTTTTGGCGGGTTTTATGACATTGTATTAGCAATAATATTTAAGGATTAGTTAGCTTACATTAGCACTCAGTCAACAAGGAACGAAGGAGGTTCAAAACACTTTTTCAAAATGTTCAACCATTTTGGCATATTGCCTTCATCACAGAAAAGCCGTTATATGTTGATGGCAGTCTTAACTACCTCATTGTAATGCTTTCTGGCAAGCGTTAGGCTGCTATGGAGCGCGTTTCAGATCTTGGATGTGTTGTCATGGAAATAAACCTGAACAGTTTTGGTTTGTGTAACAACGCTATGTTTTACCCATTTATTTAGAGAAAGTAAAGAGATCCTTAGATTGGATTGAGGTACTGGGTCAATTGTGAAATCTTCATTTGATAATTTTACATTAAACTATAATATATCATGTGAAATAAATCTGCAATTGTTTTTGCATTAATATAGTTATCTATTCAACATGCAGTATTCCTGTTCCCTTTTAACAAGTTCAATGCAGAAATCTCAATGCAGCTTAATTAGTTGAGTTACTTCATCCTGGCCTCATTGCATAAGTAATCATATTTAATAAAGTTACTTGTGTATATCACCAGTGTGGAAGTGTACAAATGAAAAACATCCTTCTATCCTTCCCATTTCAGTTATTTAGACCCAGTGAAGAGACCGTGGGTCTCCAGAACAGACTTTTTCATCTCATCACTTTGAAGAGTTTTTTTGGAATGTTTGGAAAGTCAGTGTTCTAGAACTCCATTGCTTTCCATTACCATTAGTGATCGTTACATCATACCCTGTCCAGAGGGTATCCCTGCCTCTTGCCCCAATGCATGCTGGGATAGGCTCCAGCCCCCCTGTGATCCTGTCCAGAAATAAGCGGGTTAAATAATAGATGGATTGTTACATCAGTTAAGGACAGTCTCATCACATATTTGTGATCGACAGTAATGAACCCTTAAAGGGTTAATTAGTATAGTGCTTGGAGACCAGTGGCTGACCCCCCCCCCCCTTCTCTCTATCCAGGCCAGCGGTTTGTCCAGGAGTTCCTGAACCCGTACCTGGAGCAAGCCGCAGAGATCTGGCAATGGCTCCTGGGGGCCGGGATCTTAGGGGCCCTGGTGGCGGGCATCGTCGCGGTAAGTGTGGCCCTAGCCTGTCGGAAGCGGCAACAGAAGAAGAAGAAACGGCCGTCTGCGTACGGCGAGAGACAGCCCCTTCTTCACAGCAGCGAAGAGGACGGCTCCGCCTCCTACCAGACCACACTGTGAGGACACCACACCGCAGACAGGGGGCGCTGTGGTCTGCAACGTTGTCATCAGCACAGGCTGTGGGATACACACACACACTCGCCAGCTGGCAAAGACATATCGATGAGGAAAAAGATGCTCCATGGTACTCAACTCCTGATGTAAGGAAAGAAATACCTCAAATGGGGTTTCTGACAGCCATAAATAAATCCAATGGGGCAATAAATCAATTCCCATGAATTAAATCAAGGATAATAAATTAGAACATTACTTTTGTCATTTTAAGTACTTTAAATACAGAAGCAACGCACAAACCACCTAAAACCTTAATGTACAAAGCTTGATTTTGAGAGATTAAAACATGAAAGAAAAGGATTTTATCTCACGTTGTTTTTATTTTATAAATGTATTTATATCTATTTTTAAATAACTGCAGGAACATCAACCAGGGATTCTAATATAGCTGAGTTTAGTCTGCAGTACTTGTGAAGTGTTGACTCGCATTTCAGGGCCGAAGTGCTTCAACGAAAAATTGTGTTAATCACATCAATTTATATATATATAATTGTTAAGTTTATGTGAACACTCAAAACGTGCAATTTTTCTGCACTGGCCCATTTGAAGAGCCTGGTTGAAGCACACACTTGAATACACTGAAATACATAATTTGTAATAAGTGGAGTAAAGGATCTTGTTGACATGGAGTGTCTTTGCCCTATACTCAAAGAACAGTCCACCCACCCACCCAAAGTGTGTGTGTGTGTGTGTGTGTGTGTGTGTGTGTTTGTGTGTGTTTATGTGTGTTTATGTGTGTTTATGTGTGTGCGTGCATGCGTGCGTGCGTGTGTGTGTGCTTATGTGAGGCACTGAACCATTCCCTCTACAAACTGGCGTGGTGTAGAAATCTTCCAGGGAAGAGATATTCTTGCAGCTGACATTGTTACCAAGTACTGTTTACAATAAATGAGGTGCTCAGCAGATTAAACAACATTGTACCTGCTTCATTAAATCTTCCTTAATTAAACATCACATGGTGTGTAGTCTGTACATCCGATAGAAACCTGTCTGTTCTCGTTATGGAAAATGCTATTAAATAGGCACATGTTAATCAGTTGTTTTTGCAGTAGGGATATGCATTTATTCATGATTGCGCTTTGCTTGTAATAAAACATTAAAACATAAAAATATTAAAATTGGAAAAATATACATATTTTACAATTGCCAAATTAAAGGAAATAACGATTTGGTAAAAAGCTGTTTTTGTGTCAAGACTGTTTGCCATTTTATATCAGTTATGGGTAATTACCTAAACCATTGGCTGTCATAAAAATCAGGATGTTTGCTGCAATTACAGAACATCTAATGTGAGAATATAAACAATGGAGAAGTATATTAAACTATAAATTAACAAGAAAAACTGAGCACAAAAAGGACAAGAGTAGCACCATAAGAAGGAAGATTTACATTTTTTTTTTGCAAATAAAACAATTCTGAAAAATCCTGGGAAACAGTTGCACAAATTCCAATTGCACTTCAAGTTTTTGAAACTTTACAAAACAGCTCTCTAGGCTTCAGAAAATAATGCCCTTTAGCCCACACTTTTAACCTCACAGTAAATACAAAGCTGGAGACTTTGGATTTCAAATGCACTGTAACAGTTATACCTTTTGTTAAATCCACAGAATAAACCTGTGTCTTCACAACCAAATAATACGGTAACACTTAACTTGCATCCGCTAATAAAAGAATCAGTTTCTCTCTGTCATTGCACTTGTGTGTAAATTCTGCTCCACTCAAAGTTTCAGCTGAAGGATTCCTTGTTATATTCGAACGTCGTCCCAAAGTGGCTGGTGTTGCAGAGTTTGTGCAGCGTTTTTGATATTCCTTTCGGTCCACAGCAGAAGACACCGACACGTTTGCTGCAAGAAACATGCACTTTAGCCAAACAATTATCACATTTAGGTCCAGGGGATAGCCGCCTGCGACACTGTAAGAAAGTGTCTTAACAAGCGTTTTAGTCTTGTAATGAGATTTAAAATCTTTTTTTTGCTCCTCTCAAGTAGAAAATATTACCTTTTTTTAAGTTGAAATTGTCTTATCCCATTGGCAAATCTTGAAATTAGTAAAACTGTCTCACCTCATTGACAATCCTCTCTTATTTAGCAAAGAAAGTAATAAAAATAAGTCCAAATATAAGCCTAAAATACTTGTTTAAATGGTTTTGGTTTTTGCAGTGCAATCACAAACGCCCATCCTTGTGCCAGTAGTTACCTTTATTTATTGTCAAAGTTTTCTCAAATGCACTGGGCCAGTTTTGCGATTTGTAATTAACAGGAGGGTGTAAGTGGTGATCCGAGGGCGATTTTCACACCACAGAGCACTGAAACTGCAGGTCAGATTGAACCACCTCCATATAACCGCCTGAAACTGCAGGTCAGATTGAACCACCTCCATATAACCGCCTTCATTTACTTTACAAAACCGTGTTTTTGTGGTTTTTTGTACAGTGGTTATGATCAAGACACCAGTGATTCCTTTCATAAAACATTTGTGCCTCATGTCTGAACACTACAAGCAAACCAGGGATCATGAAGTGAATACTCACTGCTTATTGGCTTTCCCAATCTCTTCGAAGAGCAGCTTCCACCGAGGACGTCCAATCATAAGTCTGGAACTAAGAGCCCTGTAACGCTCCTCTGAAATATTCTGTAAACATGAAATACTGAATTCAGCACAAAGCGGGAATCGCCTGGCAACCCATAGGCCACTAATCAGCTTTTAGTACAAACATCCAAATGTTCCAGACGGAATTTATTGCCATTGATTTACACAAACTACGTGGTAAAAGGTTTGTGTAAATCAATGCCAGGGATGACATTTCTAGAACACCATGAACCAGAATGAAGGTACTTTGATACCATCATGAGCAAAATATGATTTAGTTCAACATAGTTAAAATTGATTAAAAATAAAATTATGAATTCATCTTTCTTTCATTATGAAATGATTTCACAAATGGCCTATCTTACTTCACCCTGCTTTGCACAACAGTACAATAATGTAAGAGAACAGTTCAAGTCAATATGCTAATTCTGTGGTGCTTTGCTTTTGCAAACTTCGTTACTTTTTTACGAAACGTGTGTTTGGAAGACCTGAGAGAAGCCAGTTGTAGTCACGAATAAACCTTTCCCATTCAGCACCTTAACCTGGCATGACCTGTTGGCTGAACTTTATGCCTTCTGAGTTAGTTTTGGTCTTAAGTTCGAGACTTAAGTTCGAGAAGGGATGGTTTTTCCTCCTTTGTCTGTCTTGTGGTGGTTTCATGTTTTTTTGGGGGGTTTTTTTTGCAAATATTGAGTGAATCCATTTTAGGATTAATTGTTCCTCTCTAAGGTAGAATGGCATACTTTAGGGGGGGAAAAGACTGTTATAGATTTGGAAATAGCAGTGCATAAGGTAAGAAAGACAGGTTATCCTCTACAGAAACACCTCCAAAGATCTTGCAGAGAGAGACGCTAACCCCCTCTGCTTGTGTCACACAGAAGGCTGGCTAACTCTCCAACCACAGCAGCGTAGCGCGCACTTTTACCTGCAGGCCCTCTGCCTTGCTGAGGTACAGCTGGATGTTTAAGTAGTCCGGACGATTGTCCTGCCAGAGCTGTGCATCAGGACAGGAAACAGGAAGTGGAGAGTCGGGGAGAAGGAAGAAGGGGACAGGAGGAGGAGATTGCAGGAGAGAGAGACAGGAAGAGAGAGAGACAGGAAGTGAGAGACCAAAGATTGGAACAAGAAGAGAGAAGAGAAGAGGGACAGGAAGACGAGTCAGTAGCAGAGGGTGTCTCGGTGGAGTACCCTATAGAGCACCATCGACACGCTCATCGCGACGTTGTTTGAATTCGACCGCGCGACACTTTGAGGCTCTCCCTCTCTCTCACACCCCATTCTTCTTGTCTCTGTACACTATGGTGTCCAATGAAGCTGAAAAAAAACTCATAAATTAAAAAAAATAAATAAAATTTTAAGTCAGTTAGCGGGTGAGCGGTACCGTAGTTGGCTGAAAAGGAAAACGGGCCTGGCCAGGGTCAGAGACCTTCTCCCAGGTCTTTAAAAGGTTGGCAAATGAGGAAAGTGAAGTGGATGTTCTCAGCGCGAGTACACAGAGTCACGTGTAGCCGCATGTTAACCCGTGCATCGCCGCGGCGACTGGAATGTGGAAGAAAACAAAAACGTCCCAGGACTAGCATCTACAGCGCTGCAGAGAGCGTTAAAGAAAACACACACCGCCACGCGCACATTCCACAGCTGTAACCAACGGCAACACATGGGAGTCACGCTCGTGCAGGAAGCTCTTTATCAAAAATCAACATGCGCTGCCTGTAGATTGTTTTAGATGGTGATCCACAGCAAACACACTTTAACAAATTAACAAATCATTCAGCGTGACGTTAGCTCTGTATCCTCTATGGCCACAGTCAGCTTTAAATGTGCCATTAGCATCGTGCCATTCACGGCTACATGAAACGCACACTAACGTTGTTGTAAAACTCACATGCATCGATCTGAACTACAGTTTAAGTCTGTCTGTAGATGGCGCAGTGCGCTGCACCAGAATCAAAGCCACACGTATAAATAAATGTTTTCTGAAAGTTAAAACTACCATTTGTGAATATGATCAGCTAAGGCACACGTTTCCAGCAGCGATGTGTGTCTGTGTGTGTGTGTGTGTGTGTGTGTGTGTGTGTGTGTGTGTGTGTGTGTGTGTGTGTGTGTGTGTGTGTGTGAGAGAGAGTGTGTGTTACCTTCTGATGCAGGGCACACAGCAAGTCAGCAAACCAGTAGAAAGCCTGGAGCTCCCTGCAGATCCAGATGAAGTAAAGCCTCCGCAGTTTGTACTGCTGCCACTCATCCCTGCAGAACACACACACACTCAGGCAAGTATATACACACACACACACACTCTGAGACAGGTATATACACACACACTCAGGCAGGTACACACACACACACACACACACACACACACACACACACACAGACACACTCAGGCAGGTATATATACACACACACACACACTCTCAGACAGGTATACACACACACACACACTCTCTCAGACAGGTATATACACACACACTCAGGCAGGTATACACACACACACACACACACACACACACACACTCAGGCAGGTATATATATATATACACACACACACACACACACACACACACTCAGGCAGGTATATACACACACACACACACACGCACACACGCTCAGACAGGTATACACACACACACACACACACACACACACACACACGCACGCACGCACACACACACGCTCAGACAGGTATACACACACACACACACGCTCAGACACACATACAAACACTCTCTCTCTCTCTCTCTCACACACACACACACACGTGCAGACACACATACAGACACTCTCTCACACACGCAAACACACATACAGACACTCTCTCTCACACACACACACACACACACACACACACACTAACGCTCTCACACACACACACAACAAAAAAGTATGCATCCACCTAACAGATGCATATGTGCATGCGACCACACATACACGTATAGCACAAATGCACATATACGGTCATGCATGCAAAAAATGTGAAAATGTAACATAAATACAAGCCAGTAAAACAGACTCGTTTTAACAGACTCGTTTTATAACCAGGCTAGTGTGGAGTATTCATACGGCAAGGCTATGCATTAAAAATCCAGGTGCACATAATCATTAAAACACATGAGATCATTCCTAATTTAAACCCGTTTTCAAAAACTGTAAACTACACACTAGTCTTTAACCCTCTGCCTGTTTTGAGATTCATAGCCCCCCCCCCCCCCCCCACACACACACACACACACACACACACAGAGGACTTACAGCAGTGCGTTGAGCACAGAGGCAAAAGGAGTGACTCCAATCCCTCCCGCTACACAGAGGCTGACCTCGTAGCTGAACACCTCCTCAGAGGGACTCCCAAAGGGCCCGTCGACGTACAACCTGGAGCCCGAGGAGACAGGAGGGGAGGAGAGAGGAGGCGAGGAGACAGGAGGGGAGGAGAGAGAGGCGAGGAGACAGGAGGGGAGGAGAGAGGCTGAGCTCTACAGGAAGAGACCAAAAAAACCGCAGACACTGACACTGAGATAGGGATACACAGACGGACGGACACACTGCAGGATCGAACGGGTGCTTGTAAGAACAAACAGACACGCAGCGGGGGTCCAATCGGTAGTCACTCGCTCTGACCCTATCTGACCCTATCAGGATATGGGGACAGATACTGCAGTCAGAGAAAATTCTGTATATATATACAGTACATAAGGGCATGGGATGAGAACAGAGCACGGAGAGAAAAATGAATTATTAATCACTGTCCCACAGCTTGTATCTTGAAACTGACCAGCAACGTTGAGATAGTACATGGGAAACTTCTGAGCAAATAGACAATAACAAGATAAGATAATAATAGGATGTATAAACAAGACAGGTCCCATTCACATGATTCAGATTCAGACAGGATATTGGTCTGACCTTTGACCCTTAGAGAGAGAGAGAGAGAGAGAGAGAGTCCACAAACGGAAGGCATTTGCAGGACTGAGCACGTTCACATCCCCCTTTCCAGAGTCCTTTATGTCTGGCGGCTTACCCTCCCGCTTCGTCCAAATATGTAGGAGTGACGACCACAGCAAACTCACACATCCACACATACAGTATGCCAGAGGATCACTCGTGATCTCTACAGTGCTCTTCATTTGCCTATAGTCCCAAGTTCACTCATCCTCCTCCACAAAAGTCCAGGCGATTAATTCCCATGCGTCCATTTGTGTTCAAAGCACAGCCTACTGTTATGAGTGTGGATCATATATTTTAGATCATTTCTACAAGGGGTATCCTTCTGGCTCCATTAAGAGCACTTAACAAGATGGGAAAATTCTACAGTTAATTGCTCTTCGAATTTTTTACACACATAAATCAAACACCTACTCAGCCTACTTGTTCTTAACACTAGAAAAACCCCCAATCACGGACACTTAGCGGAACAGCTTCACTGTTCGCACTGTCAGTTCTCTGGCCCTTCCGATGATAAGGACGATGTCCTGGTGATTACGGCGTTCGTTACGAAGGACGATGAAGATAATGATGAATTGCACGCTGCAAAAAATGTCTAAAAGTGTTTTAGTCTTGTAATATTGTCCACTTTTTTCTCAAAACTTTTAAGTTACTTTTTGCTTGACTAGTGAAATTCTTACCCCACTGGCAAATCATGAAATGAGTAAAAATCTCACCCACTGGCAGATAATTTGTCTTATTTAGCAAAAATTAACAGAAATAAGATTCTAAAGTCTAAATATGGGCCACGGGGGTAGACTGAGGTAGTTACAGGAGAGCGCGAATTGAATCAGAACCGAAACGGATGACCCCCGCCTTCTCTCATCAACAGCCCAGAAACGGAGAACAATGTGGGAGCCAGCCAGCCAGCTGCACCGTGCCTCAGGACAGCACACACCTGCAGCAGCTCTTCAGGGGAGAAGCAGGCTGTTCCCAAAGAAGAGTAGGCTCAGCGGTGTGTGTGTGTGTGTGTGTGTGTGTAGCAGACCCCAGCCAGCCAGCACAGCCGCTGTTTATCCGGACAGACACCCAATCTTACGCAGAGAAAAGGACAGAAACAACAAGCGGGGAGGATTTCAGCGTTCTCACACCAGCACGTGAGGGGCAGGAAGGGGAGGTTTTGTCAACCCATGTCAAAAAGCCGTGACCTTTCACCCCACTGTGTTTCCGCGCAGTCATGGGAACTCAACGTCACCGTGCGCCCTGCCGATGGCGAGCTCCGGTGGCACATAAGAGCTTTAATACGACTATGGAACGGGACAGGTTCTTCTGTGCTTCACTCTTAACTGCTCGGCATGAACCAAAGTCAATACAAAGAACAAGACGGAAAACCAAAAATGTGCATCAGTTTCAATGGGTAGTTAGTCCTCTTAAGGGTAACTTCAGAAGAATGTTTAAAATGCACTATGTTATCCCTTCAATCGGTTTCTCAGGTATTTACATTTTTTAAAATCATATCAAATATATATTTACATTAGAGAAATCCATACTTCCTTCCATAAGAATGTCACACTGATGCTAAATTATATTCTCCCTCACAATGAAGAGAACGGGGTTTTTTTTGTATCTCACAGCAACAATGCAGAGCCATACACCTCCATAGCACATTCAGCCAACCGCCGGTAGAACTGTGCAGTGTATGACCCATAGACTGTATAAAAATATGGACAAAGTCACTGTGACATCACCCATTGCCTTCCCACGGCCTCGTAAAAACCGAATTGAAGCTCCGGATGCATTTTTCCGCCGCCAGTTTGTACAAACTGCGTCTGCTCCGTGGAGCCGAATAGGACTCAACCTGTCCCTCAGATTGGTCCTGAACAAATGTTAATACCCTGTCCAAACCATATTTTAAAAAAATCAGCACATGCAGAGGCATTAGATGATAGGAAAGGCACCTATTGCAATGACATTTTTTTGTGGGAAAAATTATTTTGACCACATTGCTGCCATTGACTTACATGGTGAAAGACCTATACTGGAGCCAATCGCAGTGGTGCTAGTGAGCAACGGCACAATTGCAGCTCCCAGCCCAACCAGGAAGTGAGCTTCAAAACGAAAGCCCAGTCTTGGCCCCTTGGTCTGACCAGAGGCCTGCTGTAGGCAAACTGCAGACAGTGGATTAACCAGAGGGGGCGCTAATGAGTGAAGACACAGGGACCAGCCTCCCAAGGTCAGTGAAGAGGCTACTTTGGAGTTACTTATTTTCTTGCTTTAACCCACAAACCTGTCGATGCCCTTACGCCAGCCACTGCGAAACCAGCAGGGTCATTTCTGCATCTAATAATAACCATTAACTTCATCACACACAAAAACTGTCTGGGCAAATCAAAAACATGCACTAAAAACATATAAAAAACTCCAGGAAGTAAACTATCCCTTTAAACCCAGTGCTATAGCCAACTATCCATTAACCCCACAGTCATAACCTCATGGAGATTATGCAGCCTCTAAAAAATTTCAGTTTAGCACATCTTACTTACTTATGTGAACAAATGAAGAGCTTTAAAATATGGACTTCATATAAGGGACAAAATTACACATTTACTTTGTTTTTGTTAGATGTTATTAATTTTCCTGTGATGTTAAACTGACTTTGCAGCGAGTTAATTATTTATTAGTGCATTATGTACCGCAAAGTCTCTGACGCAGGATATAGAAACTACAACATCAAAATGGAATATGTATAAATGGTCTCTTTCTCATGCAGTAAGGTTCTTTTCACCCTAACCGTAAAGGTCAGTAGAGGCAGGAAATTTGGGCGTGGTTCCAGTCGGATTGTGTGGCTCGCCTCAACACACACCACTGCTCCCAGGAAAAGCGCCGTCTTTGTCCAAACACACAGCCCCCCCCCCCTCTCTCTCTCTCTCTCTCTCCTCTGGATACAGCTGGCATTCACGGGCCAACCTCAAACACGAGAGTGAATCAAGAGACTAGAATCATTAACCTCTACACTCCTCCGGCCTACTTCTGGTTAATGAGACACATGTGACCGCATGCCATGGAAACCCAGCTTACGTGGTTCCCAAAGCTACAGTGTCGCCTTTGACAATTCAGCCCCATTAGTTGCATTTTCACACCAAAATCGTGCAGGCGCCGCTCAATGACTTCGGGAAGCATCTGTGTCCATGACTACCAAACAGATTTATGCCATACAAGAGAAGTAATAGAGGAGACACAGGAAATAAAACCAAGTTGGGTGGGGGGGGGTCACACTGCTGGAAGAAAGCGTCATGGAGGCGGGTGGGGGGGAGGGGGGGGGGGCTGTACAGAGGGACCCCTGACTGCAGTTTAATGTGGCTTCATGCATTTAAAACTCAACAAAAATCATCCCTGGGGTGGTATACTACGAAGCAGGATTGCTGAGTTAGCTGGATAACTGCACTGAGTAAAACCCGGAATAGCTCTTTTTACTTCAGTCCATGTTCCAGATTTGGGAGGTTCCCGGGTTTTACTGAATGCAGTTATCCAGCTAACTCAGTAATCCTGCTTCGGTAGTATACCCACCCTGGTTACGGATGGACAGCACGTTAGGACTGCTCTACGGAGTCCCTGCTAAACTTACTTGGGATATCTCCTTTGCTGAACAATGGGAAGAATCTCGGAATCCGCGCTTGGATCAGGAAGCAAGAGTTCTCTGAAGCACTCTGGGGAGAATAAACCAAACCAAATGGCTTCAGTGACTGAGAAGAGGATTAAAACACACCACAGTAAACACTAGACTGCGAGCTCTCATGTTGAATAAGGCCATGCTAGCAGCTCTGTACTTCGGCACTAACGAGTAGCAGTGTAGCATAGCGGTTAGGGAACTGGGCTTGTAACAGCAAGGTTGTACAGTTCATTGGCAGGCAGGGGGCTGCTGTTGAACAGGGTATACTTAACGTGAAAAGCATAAATAAATGACCATATAAATGGATTGTACGTAAAAGCACTATAAGCAGTGTAAGTTGCTCTAAAGCTTCTTCTAACTTTAGAAGAAAAAATTTAATAAAATAATGAAAAAATTTAAAATATGATCTTGTGAATGTCCATCTGTACTATATTAGGAGACTGTAACAGTAATCTAAACATGGGGTTTTCAACCTTTTCTCGTCCAGGGACCCCCACCGAGCCTTAAAAGAGACCCCTATCACAAGTTAAAAGGGTTAGATTTTATTAATTATATTTATTTTATATTCATATTTTGAAATATTTTCCCAAACCTATATAGTTATTGCATATCAAGTCTAGCCAGGGTCTCCCTACAGTACCATCAAGAACCCACAGGGGTCCGCGGACCCCCTGTTGAAATCCCAGGGTCTAAACCGTTGGAAAACCATAACTGAGCAGTCCCAGGTTTCTCTTCTTTTTTTAGTTGTACCCCAGTGTGACAGATGGCAGCCATCTTGCACACTTATCCCGCCCTGGACGTACAGCACATTCAGACATGTTTTTATTTAACTTAAAATATGCTGAGTTGGTGTGAAGCTGTTACATCCTGAGGGTCTTAGGAAATTGTTCACCCCAACATGACAAAGGGGTGTAAACAACACCCCCCACACCCCCGCTCCCCACCCCCTGCAGCTGCCAGACTGTCTCCAAAATCACCAGCAGACATGGGAGCCAGTCTATTTTATAGGCCAGCACGAGACTGTATCTATCCACTTATCCTCGCTCCAAATTAGTTAAACATGCTTTAAAGAACACGAATCCCTGAGCAATCCTAGCGGGTGGGACCGTTTGGAGCTCTCCGAATGTTAACCTCGGCCGCTCGAGTTTGACCCCCCTGGTTAAGCAAGCCCCGTCTCTCAGCGCTGACTCACCCGTCCAGTCTCCCAGCACACGGAGATGAATGCCGAATGTCGCCTTCTTCACTGTAGGACACTGAAAGGCAAGGCACGTGCAGAGTGAGTCACACACAGTGTCTGGGGAATAGGCGGAAAAGTACAGTAAATGTGGGGGAACTGAGGGGGGGGGGGGCATTAAAAGGGTGGGGGAGGAGAGTAAGGGGGGGGGGGGGGGGGGGGGGGGGGTTTCCAAAGAGCTTCAACGAAACAACAATTTTGACCATCTTTACACTACAGCTTATATGCATTTCAACTGTGAAAAAGGGCACATTTGACACTTAATTTATTTTTACATAATCACCAGTTGTAGACATATCCAGTGATGACACATTCCACATTTCAGCCACGTCCACAGCGAGGCTGTAGTGTAACATTAGTAACATCAACCATTTTGTTTATTTTGCTGGATTAACAAATGTCAATTATCTGAATAATCCTCTGGCAGGTAATCTCAAAGGATGCGGGATTGCCCCTTTCACCAAATCTAGATTCCACCATGGATTTTTTCCCCCCTCATCATTTAAAGACACCCTAAGAAAGGCCACTACATAAACGATTGATCTTGGTGATTTTGAAGATGTAAACAATTTACTTATATTATGAGGTGATACCAAAACGCTGGTAAATGAGGGCTGCAATCTGAAAGGTTTTAAAACCGTATGTAAACCAAGCACTGAGAACAGCGGAGGAAAGTTTAGCTGGTTCATTCAGGGTGAATATTGATGAAGAGTCCGGCTAAAAGCCTATAGACACAGAAATGGAATTAATACAAATCAGTCAGAGAGGCGTCTTCGCGTTTTGTCACGGTATGATTATTGATCAATAGCTGGTTGGTCTCAGTTCTGTAAAGGTTGTGGTTAGCGGTTGTGCTACAATCATTCACCACAAAATGGATGGTCAAACGGTCTAACCAAAATCTATGTATTTATACAAATATATGTATTTTCTGTAGGTGTCATTACTGTTCTGGAAAACATCAGCAAACCAAATTAATATTAACAATGAAATGGAGCTGTAGTACCCAATGACTACACATTCATAGGGTACAAACAGGTAAAAATGAACCGCTTAGGATCCGACTGGTTTTGGATTAGAAAGGCCCAGGAGGAGGAGGAGGAGGAGGAAGAGGCTGCGCTGTTCCCTGTCTGACGCTCTCCGCCCGAGCAGCCTGCGCTTTTCCCTGCTCTGCTCCGAACTTCGGGAAAACGTGCCGTACCCCGGAGGAGCGTGTCTGAGCACAGCTCTCGTGTTTGGGTAGGGGAGGGGCAGTCTGAGGTCGCCCTCCTCACAGGCATCGAGCGAAAGCAGACAGCCCCCCAGGGGGACGGTAAAAGCATTGGCCGACAGGAGACTGTGGTTGTGGTTGTGGGCAAAGGGGGCGGTGTTTCTGAGGCAGTGATCTTGTATAAAATAAAAAAAAGGATGTGTAATGGTCCTGTTCTCAATATAATAAGAGGCAATGATCTTGTGAAAAAGACGTGCAATTGTTCTGTTCGTAATAAGAGACGAACATGTAGATCAGAGGACAAATAGTCACGCTCCAACGGGGGGGGGTCAAAAACCACACAACCACACGTTGTCTCACACACACACCGTCTCACACACATACATGCATACACACACGTACTCCCTCACTCACACATGCACACACTCACACGCGCACATACACACTCACGCACACACACAAACAAACAGAACAGCTGAGAGCTGCAATGGGCAGGACATGCTGAAGCCTGTCGAAGACCTAAGTAAAGATTTACATATGATACCAAGTATTTTGACTGTCAAATGTTAAGAATACTTGCCAGGGCATTGCCAGAATGAACAAAAACAAGAAGCAGCTGCAATAAAATAATAAATTAATGTCCATCATTTTTTGTTTCATGACCAGTCGATGCTGTAAATGAAATCATTCATCATTCATGAATGAAGTCAGTAACACAAAGTGAGAACATGCTCCCAAGGCATCAGTCATACTGGCAACAAACACAAGTACAGCTTATAACAATAAAGATCATATCTGTTGATGTGAAAATGGTTTTCTTGAACTGTCAAGTACTAAAAACACACTCGTCCCCACTATCGATATCAACTCAAACAGGCTAGTGTTCCGCATACGGTTTTGATTGAGGTAGGAAAACATGATTAGTGAAAAATCTGTAACCACTCTCAAACAGTTCCCTTTCATTTTATCCAGCCCCTATTCCCCACCCCTAACCAATAAAAATAACTTAAAACATATACATGCTAGCAGAAAGTATTGTAGCAGATCTGAAAATTGAATATAAACTATAAATAGTTTGAATATGACAGATTTCAACTTGAGTGGCACAAGAAAATATTTTCATTAAAAATATGATCTAGACTGCTTTCCATGAGAAATATAGACACAACTAAATTAACAAAGTGAATTCCTGCACCAGAAAGCCAAACAGACTGCTAAAGCAGTCATAAATGATAAATGGTATATGTGCACATGTATGTGCCATGTATGTGCCATGTATGCTCTTATATACCTTTGAATGTGCATGTGTTCCTGTTTTTATGTATTCCAGAGTGTTAGTAACACACTGCCTGTTTGTTAATCAGTTCCTGAAAGCAATTAAACAGTTTAAGGACTTCCCTCGAAATTCCGGAACAATAAAGCATTTTTCCCCATTGGCTTGAATGTGCATGCATTCCTGTTTCCCCATTGGCTTGAATGTGCATGCGTTCCTGTTTCCCCATTGGCTTGAATGTGCATGCGTTCCTGTTTCCCCATTGGCTTATGTTCCCAGCTGAGCCAGGGGAGCAGTCAAGCCGTCAGTTAAAAGTATGAATGAATACTTTCATCCAACCTTCAGCCTTCAGCGGAAAAAAATAAATGTCCTCAGGGCCCTTTCATCTGTCCCACACCTGCCGTGACCAAGGGCTCATTTCTGAGGGGGATTTAGAAACATTCAGTTGCATTATGGTCCATTACAGTCTTCCAATCCACTCCCATGGTCGTTATGGGACTTTCTCTTTGCTACATAATCACCGAGCTTGGCTTTGTTGCTTGTAATTTCTCCTCTAGCAGGGTAGTGTTCAATTCCTGAGTTCCCTGACGAAGCCCATGACACGTTTCAGCATTACTCCAGCTATGGGATTGTGGCCTCGACACACAATGTGAACGGAAAATCTTTTGTAAATGAACGGTCACACGCACAAGGGTTGCTTTGTGCCACCATCAGCGGTCATCTGTGGTGAGCCCCAGTATTTCTGTCCTCTGGTCTGCTTGAAGAGGGCCGGGTTTTCATACATTACATTACATTGTAATGTAATGTAATGTACAATGTAATGGTTTTCATACCAGCGTATCACGACACCATCCCAACATTACCAACCACAAGGGCACATTGGACCAGTTAAACGGTTTGAAGAAATCACTTCAGATGGTTTCAAAAACCCGCAATTAATATCACAGCATACGTCCTGAATCTGAGGACACCCATCTGTGAGAATTGGCTGACTATATAAGACGCTGAGAGTGCTCCAACAATGTAATTCCTGCTGACTTCGAATTACCTCATTTCTTAATTCACAATAGTTTACTTAAAAACCCACTGGGATACTCCAGTCTTGGAATTATAATACACAAGCTGTCAACACAGAGGAGTGAGGACATGAAGTGATGTTTTGCTTAATGTTTCTCGAGCCTCTCGAACACACGGACAGTTAATACATTTTAGAAAGTGCCATAATGATTATATAACACCTTATAGGGTACATACAATGGATATTTCCTGTGACTCTTTATATGGATTCTGTTCAGAGGAGACTCCAGGTATTTTACTCACATGTCTATATGCAGTTGTTTTCTGAAGCCAAGTTACTTCCACTTTATCCGAGATAATTGAAGTTTCCACATGGAGGCACAGAGTTTTCTTCTTAATGATACGTCTACACTCCCACTTTCAATCTCACATGAGAGAACTTTCTTACCCGGTGTCAAAAAACTGAATTGCACCAGCAAATGTTAGACTAGAAACACAGGTTGCACCTTTTCTCAGACACTGCATTTAAAGAGCTGTTCCCACCAGGATTCATTACGCTTCACCTTTTAACAACTGACTCTTGGAAGAAGGTCCATGTTTAAATCTCTGACTCTCTCTGTGTATACACAGGGGGCATGGGAGGAGAGGGAGGGTTACTTTAGAAAAAAATAATTTGTGTAATGGTCCGTAATTTACTACTTAATTTTAATCTTGTCTTTTAGGCAAATGAAAGTATGAAGAAAACTTACCACTGTCAAAGTGAAGGGATGGCCTTCGAATGATGATACGCTGGGACAGTTCAACACAACGTACTGAAAGGACAACAGTGTGTGAGATGCTTAACGTGTAATCAGCATGGACAGATGCTGACATACTCTGCTCAATGCTGTACAATATGAGCATACGCTACATGCTAGTGATTTTCAGTAGTTCTTACCAAACTGTAGGTGATGAGAAGATTCAAAGTAACATAGCATTTAACTCACAATTACTCTAATGAAAATATGGTTATAAAGTGTCTTAAGCTATTCATGAATGATGTTTCAAATGTGTCTATCATTGGACAGTTATTACTTCTCCACGCCTGTATAGTCATACGGACAATATCTCCACAAATACTTTATCAAGGTAAATATTGGTGTGAAGACGTTTTGTCACTTTTCAAAGAAAGCACAGCAGTACCACAAGCAGTAGGTCTCAGAAAATGAATGAGATTTTCAGCCCAGCAACGCATCAGGTGCCTGAAAGTAACTATTTCCGGCCATTAGCATTCCGTTTCCTTGCCAACTCACTTGTCCAGGCCTGGCTTTGAAGTTCTTCTTCACCATGCGCACCTCAATGACATCACAGGGGTGGCTGATGACGGACACGATGGTGACAGGCGTGCTACTGCGGACATACCTGTACAGCCTCTCGGCACAGTACAGACAGAGCGGCCCCGATACCCACAGCCAGGTCTGCACACAAGAACAGCACAGAGTCACAACAATACCAAATCACTGGGCTTAAGTTTAAGCATAGAATCAACTTAAATTTCTATACAATTAATACAGTACCATGTCACCAACATAACTCACTGGGCTTAAGTTTAAGCATAGAATCAACTTAAATTTCTATACAATTAATACAGTACCATGTCACCAACATAACTCACTGGGCTTAAGTTTAAGCATAGAATCAACTTAAATTTCTATACAATTAATACAGTACCATGTCACCAACATAACTCACTGGGCTTAAGTTTAAGCATAGAATCAACTTAAATTTCTATACAATTAATACAGTACCATGTCACCAACATAACTCACTGGGCTTAAGTTTAAGCATAGAATCAACTTAAGTTTCTATACAATTAATACAGGACCATTTCACCAACATAACGTGCACAGCCAGTACAGCACCACAGCTGGACTGACTGCAGCCAAAATACAGTTGATAATGGGTAATGTCAAGCGTGAAGCAGATAAGTATACTGGAAGCCGCCTGGTGCCATTACACAAACCTGCTCCTAATAAGACTGGAATGGCTCATACTGCTACTCTTTGGAAGAGTCATTTCCAGCCCTGCCATCGATATTACTTGCCTGGCCAATGGACGGTCGATACAGCACAATATCTTTAACAGAACCCACACAGTCAGGCAGGTACACAAGTGCAAGACAATAGAGCCACTAAAATATGATATAATTGATATCATACCATTCATCTTTTTATCAGCCAGAAAGGCTTTCCATTTTGCTAAAACATGAAAGGAAAAAAGTGAGGTCTGTATACAGCAAGCACAAAACGGTTAATATCAAAATGAGTCAAACGCATTTGAGGTCTGCACGGGCCCTAAAAGCTGCACTTGACCCAAACTGTACCAGTGGATTTCCTACCCAAACCCAATGTGAATAAAGACATTTTCAAATGACAGAGACCCAAACCCAAACAGACCTACTGATAACCAGAACCAAACCTGAACAGAGCTATGGGTAACTGGACCCGTTCATTATAAATTTGGCCAGGTCTATAACCTACCCCAGGGCTGCCCAACATTGTTCCTGGAGATCTGTCCTGTAGGTTTTCACTCCAACCCTAACAAAGCACACCTCATTCAACAGCTAGAGATCTCATTGAGCTGCTAATTAGTATAATCAGGTGTGCCAAATTAGGGTTGAAATGAAAACCTACAGGATGGTAGTTCTCCAGGAACAGGGTTGGGCAGCCCTGACCTACCCGGTCCGAACCGAGTGAGAGAAACAGCACACCACGCGGCAACAAATAAGTTGAGCAGCTAGTCTATAAATAACTGCATATTGGCCTACTTTTAGAATAACATTTAAATTGGTGTTGTTGAATAATAAAACACAGCATAAATGAAAAAGCAACATGAAAGGCACAAGAGAATTAGGCTACTTTAAGTGCACAAGAGGCATGGCAGCCAAATAAACAGCCATGTAATCAAAAAAATATACACACAAAAGTTTGAAAATGTTATATTATAGGCTGCTACATTTTTGCCGCCCACATCACTGCATCCATGTCTCTTAACTGACCTACCAGGGTCAGGGACAGTGCAGCACACGTCCACACAGCCATTGAGAAGTAGGCTTACATTAATAGTGTTGCCGGACTCACATCTGCCTCTGGAACTCAGGCCGTCCTAATTACCCATAAATCCCAGTGAAACTGGGGACCGCGGCCAAAAAGAGGCGCCCGGTTTTGGGGGATGATGGTGATGGCAGATGACTTGTGTGCACTGAGACAGAGCAATATCTCACAGGGGAACAGGCCAGAGCCTTAGCCGGTAATTACATAAAGAAAAACAGGCCCCCCCCCCCCCCTCCCCCAACATGTCTATAAGAACAGAGTTCATTCTGCTACGGAGCTATGTGCTACACACTCCACTGAGTTCAGGAATACTATAGAAGGGGATGACACAAACTGAACAATTCGGCTGGTTGAGCTGTGTACGGACCGCTTGATCTACCGGCAGCGGGCGACGTACGTACACGGCTGTTACGGCCCCCTTCCCTTGAACAGGAATTTATAGGAATAACAAACCCTGGAAACATAACAACCTCAATACTGGCTGAAAACTACAACCTTGTGTCCAGCAAATGAACACCGACTATTCGGGTCACAGCTTGCACCTTAGACACTGATCCACAACCACACCCACCGAAAATAAAAAATGAATTCTCTCTTGGTCTGGAATTTTCAACGCTGCATTTGGTTCCTTGCATGAAGGCATCAGCGAATGGCGGTTTTGATGCATGGTAGCAGTCAGGTAGCAGACGCCACATTCACAGTTACGCTAATGAGAATATGATCATAAAGTTATTAGATTATTCATGTTGATGCCCTCTCTGGGTTCTCTCACCTCTGGAAAGTGGGCCTGGAAGCGGGCTTCCTCCCTGCAGACCGTGTCAAACCCGTTCCTGCCCGCTGGTCGCTCAGAACCCGGAGGAACAGACTCCTGCTCGGGCTGTGGGCGCAGCCTGGACTCCGGGACGGTTCTGTTGGGCCGGAAGCAGCCTGGAGGGTGAGCTTCAACGTTGGTCTGGTATTTCAGTGCACCCCTAGAACAGCATAGGGGAAAAAAACGATGGCCCATTGTCTCTGAAGAAAAGAACAAATATTCTCTAGTGCTCTCCTGCACTGATCCCATAATTCCTGTGTTCTGCTGTGTTGGAAGGCAGAGACGGCAACACTGAATCCAAAAACGATCACCATTTTTAGTTCTCCCTAAAACTTTTCAGTAGAACTGTTGCGTGATTTCGTTTTTTTTAATATTCATAATATCAATTCACCAGTGTGGATGTGCACATATTCTTCCCTATTGTGAACTTATGGCCCAAAACTAATAACCCACGATTCAGCCAATCAGAGCTCGGCAGGGCCGTAACTACATTCCTGTGCGATCGCCACACGCGGCCTGCCAGCGTGCACCCTCTGTCCCCATCACAGCTTGATCACAGCTTCGCACGCATACCACACAAATCAACTACATCACACCCGTTACGGAGTCACAAGACCCACATTTCCCAGCTAAATTCACGTTAGTGCACCGACAACAAGCACAGTCTCAAAATCACATTCTTCCTCCTGAAAGGGACACACAGCCATCTGACAAGAGGACAGCTGTTGCTGATAAACACATAATAACGCTTTGGTTCTGACCCAAGAACATGCACACATAATAACGCTTTGTTTCTTGCACAATAGCGTGTGTAGCTGGTGTATCTCGGCTAGTTCGCTAGTAAGCACAGTGAGGTGCTAAAGCGAAGGCCTCGTGGCAGGTTACCGTGACAACACTCTCGGGCGTCGCAACCAGTTCAAAATAACGACGTTGCCCTTAGCTATCGGCGATTTCGCCTTTAGCTGATTGGTAGCGTTCGCTTTGCAATATTTGGACGATTGAGAGGAACGGGTTTCAAATCTCACCGTGGACTTCTGAGTAAGCTTCTCTCTTTCAAACTCGTTACACATGCACACATAATAACGCTTTGGTTCTTAACCAATAATATGCACAAATAGTAACATTTAGGTTCTTACCCAATGACATGCACAAGCAGAACAATGTAGAAGACAATAAACAGGTTGTGGGTGTACCAGAATATTTCATAGCTGGAGACTCTGTGGGCAAACAAACATCAGATTAGTATAAATGGCCATCTGCCGTGTGCACAGCACTGATAACAAATATGTCACAATATGTTTAAAACGATCATATTCACTTCATTATATTAAATATCCATAATGTTTCATATTATCATACAGTATTGGGAAATAGAATATGCTGACTTGAGTGACTCCAATATGAATAAAGTGTTTCTGAAGGTTATGTCATCTTGTAGAAATTAATAAGAGTCCCAAACAAAAATAAAAAAACCTGAGACGATGAGATGGGCATTTGTTATCTTTCTCTCCGAAAATGAGCACGATAGGGCATTCCAAATCTTTCTGTATCTACACATGCCCATTTGAATAGACGGGGTCATTAAAACAGAGGTCTTCTTTTTATCATCAAGAGAATGTAGGTGCCTTTTAATTCAGAGACTACTGTGTTCTGTTGACCATGGGGTGCAGTGTTGACTCCCGTTTAATATCTGCTTGTGGCTACTCAGCTAAATGAAGGGTTGCCACGGATACACCCTCCCATCAAAGGGACAATGAGTAGGGTTCTTCTGCGGAGGTCATTTAGACCTAAGTACAGGGCAGTTACATTTATAAAGCACTGCTGGGATATGTAGCTGCCAAAGCAGTCTTAACGCCTCTGTGAACCAATGCATGGTGTTCTTAGGGCTTGAATAACGAGATAAAAAAACAGACATTAGTGTTGCATTCACCTAATTATGGGTTAATCAGTCAGAATTAAAGAAAACGTATGGGAGTGTCAAGAACAAGATAATAATCCCTCCATTTTGTTGTTCGAATGCAAGGACAAAATGCATTGTGTATCCATATTTAAAATAAGGATATAAAAATAAAAATATTCGGAGCCGAGCACCCCAAACCGACAAAATACTTATCGCAACACAGTAAGTATAATAAACCGCCTTCTTGCTTTTCATTTCAGATAGAAAAAGGCCCAATACAAAGTATAAACCGCTCTCCATTCACAGGAGGTACAGTGTGGATCTGAAGTAGACTGAGCCTGTCAGAGGTGCGTGCGTCTCCACCTTATGCAGTAGGAGGAGGCCGTGAACATGAGGAAGAGGATGAGGACCAACAGGACACCAGTGACACCCGGGACTGTGGGACAGAGAAAGCAACATGTGAGAAGGGTCTGGGGCTGTGTCCGAATAAACGCCCCTCTATACTACCGAGTATGCTAGTTGAGAACACTGGATGAGAAAGTTATTAAGTAGGCGAAATGTTCTCTGAATGTAGTGTACTTAAATTCCCCGGATGATATACTTATACTGCATGTTGCGTACTAAACAGTATTCAGTACACAGTATGCTAGTACACAGTACAGCACACAGTAGATAGGATACAACCCAGATCTAATGCTACTGCTGTTGCACTAATGTGAGAGAACCGTTCCTTTGGGCTCCGGTGAAGGTACGTTACACGCTTTCCCAGAGGAAACGAATGAGCAATCAACAAACACCCAGCAAGCATCCTACACACCCACCCCCCCACGAGAGCTTTGCTGTGGAGTGGAACAAGGAGGGACCTGTGAGGGTAGAAAACTGCTTAGCCCTCTGTCTAGGGGGGGGGGGGGGGGGGGGGCTCCTTTTATCTAGTTTTCTTTACTGGGATGAACAGCTGCTTCCGTAGGAAAATCGCCATTTTAATCTCAAACACATTTTTCACCTCATTGTTCCCCAGGTTCCACGTATTGTTCCCCTGGTTCCACACACGCCCACAAGCACGCATGCACAGAGTTCAGTTAACTATAATATTTTGAGGAAACCATTTGCTTCCAACCACTTGATTAGGGGAAATTCATCTATTCAAGTATTCACTGATCTTTAACGCTCAAGTCAAACTCTCTTTTACTCTTTTTAATTGAGTCATAATGATTCGTTCCATAGTAAGTTGTAAGTTGACACTACTCAATTAATTAATAGTACAATTGCATACACAAAAATGTGGGGTCATACTAGCTAAAGGCAAAAAACATCATAAAAAAATACTTCATGCTTGACAATATTACCGATTCCTAAAGATAAATTGTGGCATTAACAATAAATTAACTGATGTGAACCATGGTCTGGATTTAAGACTTCAAAAGGACATTTACCTACCAAACTACAATAAATAGCACCATGTTAAAATATAGACATGGCTCCATTTTCCACTGTTCAGATGAAAGAATTTCCTCAAAAGACAATTTAAAAATTTTATTGCTGCCCTTGCATATGTTTGCTTCCAATGAATTTCAAGCTGGTGCTAGCATAGCTGGTGCTCAGATCTAAATCACAAAGGCAACAAAAACTCCACACCTGGTTTTTGAAAATCTCTGAGGGTTTGCACAACACAGGGCAAATAAAAACAACCATCTTTCATTCTCCTGTTCATCTTCCTGGACTAATCTGTACAGTCTCAGTGTGTTCACTCTCCGAGTCCCCAAAGCTTTTGATTTTGTCATTTTTGTCCAAGCACA
Organism: Synaphobranchus kaupii; assembly: GCA_029718625.1. Lineage (NCBI taxonomy): Eukaryota > Metazoa > Chordata > Actinopteri > Anguilliformes > Synaphobranchidae > Synaphobranchus > Synaphobranchus kaupii. The sequence goes on from CM056378.1 coordinate 12,232,591, forward strand.
GGGTCAGACAACCACACCGATGAACGAGGAGTGGTGTGAACAGAAAGCTCTCACCAGTGGTTAAGATAATAATCCGTGGATCCTGTGGGAGAGAGCAGAGATTACCACATTGTAGCACACAGCTCAGAAATGCGATCGTAAAAGAGTCATGTTCTGTGTTAAGGAACGGTTCTTTTTTTCTTTTTTTTTACCTCTCCCCTGTGGTGTGCCATGTTCAGAGAGGGGAACTCCTCGGAGTACCTGAGCGAAAAGCTGAGAGCGTTGGTCAAGTGAGCCGACACGTGTACCACTGCAAAAAAAAACAACACACAACACTCGAGCTGCGACTCATTTCACGGATCTCGCTCTTCTGCGAGTTGAAGTTTACATTTCCACTCAGTTCAAAAGCCCACTATCCGCTCTTAAAATCAACATTCGCCACGGCCCACAGAACTTTCCCCCCCCCCCCCGCCCAACAGAAACCACAAATTAACATCCAGTTCTGTGCGAGCAATGTCTGACATCACAGTCCCCCCGCCCCCCCAACACGGAGAATGGCACAGCTCTGAATAAGTAAGATCTTTCTATTCACTTGCTGATAAGACTCCTTCCACAGCTCTCTTTAGTGGCTTTTGTTAGTGAGGAGCTCGGCCTTTAGAATGTTCCGGCTCCACAATTGTTCCCTGCATAATTGAATGCCTCAGAACTCTGGAACGCTGCAATTAGAAGGTGACCACAATTCTCCCTGTCAGGAAGCAGATCTCTTCCATTAACCCGTGCAGAGAGGATGTGAGGGGGGGGGGGGGGGGGGGGGGGGTGTGTGAGAGATGAACAGCTCCCATGATCTCTGAGCTAATGTCATTGCTCGGGGGGATTATCACTCTTCTCTGCCCTCCCCCCTGAAATAAGAGGGAGGTTTTCTTTTCCTCGTTGTCGACTTGTTCTTTCTTGACCCGGAAACCTCCCAGGTCTGCAGAAAACCCCCCCCACCCACACCCACACACACACACACACTCCTCATTTACCAGCCGTTTATCTGCCACATCTGCAGACCTGACAATATTATGAACACATTTTGTGGAGCCAGCCCTCATATAAATTCCTCACATCCAGACATGATGTAAATGACTGTCTTCCATGTCCCTGGCCCTGTCCCTAGGAATTAAAGAGCTGTGTTGGTATTTGCAGTGAATTCTTAGTATGATTAAGATTAGGTAATAACTAATAAGGTACACAGTTGAGTTTGAACAATAGCCGTACAAGGAATTAAGAGGGAGGGATTGCAGTAATAGCATAATTGCTGTTGTTCTTACCATGTCATTTATATACATTATATAAACAATATATTGTATATATCATATATGGGTGTATAAACTTTTAAGACATACATAAAAAATGATATGAAAATAAGAGATTTAATGAGCCATATACTGTATATTCCATTACATATCGAGTCTATTATTGAGTTTGGTCTTGAAATAATATGGCACAAGCTTGCTTTGAAGCTCTGCCATATTCCTGCACTGCCAGCCCCCTGTCCCCTGCCCCCCGGACCCCCCGCTTCACAGACAGTCGCATACTCAGCTGAGAGGAATGTACACACATCTCTCCCTCATTATAAAAACCATTCAAGGGACAGGGGGCATAGGGGTTACCCATAGGGGTAAACGTCCCTCTGCACGTGCTCATAATTCTTCTGTTGTGCCTTCTCAAAAACAAAAACAGATAACATTTGATTCTGCCCCCCCCCCTCCCCCAATAATACACACAAACTATTTTTTTTATCAGTTACGTTTGTGTTAGTCTGCTTGTTTGTTTGTGAAAGCTAAGTTGATGTCAAAAGGCTGAAGGAGTCGATTCAATGGCTTAGTCAGCGCGAGTGACTTACCTGAGAAGACACAAATGGCAACACCACAGGCCACGTGGAAGGTCTTACTTTTATCCAAGAGCCGTCTGCCTTTCCTGCTCATCACCTGTGAATGAGAGAAATTTTACACAATAATAAACAACTGCACTAATTATGCAAAATGTCCTGTAGATTACTGCAACTCACAGACTGGTCATCCACAAGAAATTAGGGTGTGAAATTAACACCCACCACCAGACAAACGCTGGTAAAATTTTGATTGTGGCCGAAAAGATTTTCTACTCTAGCAGCCATTTTGGCAGGTAACCAACCAGGTTGTGTTATGATGTAAAAGGTGATGTGGCTGGTAAAATGTTAAAAATGGCTGGTGATTTTTAGAATCCACAAGCCACTCTGGCCAGTGGGTGGAAAAGGTTAGTTTCACGCCCTGCAAGAAATGCCTCGTCAGTATTGCCTATTAATTCATAATTATTTAGTCCAACGAAGTTACACAACCACTTTCTACTGTTTGGCTTAGCAGGTACTTGCCCTGCCGTTAAGTAGCAAACACTATGAAATATTCAACGGGAATGCCGTGCTGGAATGAAGGGAACGCATTCCCTCCGAAACCACTGACCAATCACAGCTGTGCGTGTGTCACTCTACGGCAACACAATATGGCAGTTTGCTTTCGAGTTAATGAGGTCTGCCAACTGCAGAAGCGCAGCTGAGCCCCCGAACATTTTTATACTTTAGCTACATCTTCTGCCGCTGTGGAGGCATGTCAGCACAGGCCTATACCACCTTCCTGTGAATATTGCATTAGTGAAATTGCCTGCCAGGTCTGGGCATTTGTCGTCTAGTTTATGACCAAGACAGGAATTCTGATGCTTATGCTGTTGTTAGTCTCATGCGAAGGGATTGCAAGTAAAAGATTGTTTCCATAGTGACCTAGGGCAAGGGAGGAACATGTCCAATCCTTAGCTGGAAGTAAATCTAAGTTTTCTATTGGGAGTGGGCTTGATATTTTCCACATAATAAATACTCCTACTTCTTGATGTACCTTGTCCTTGACCTACCTCCTGGAAAAACCTATATGTGCTTCTAGGGGACGGCCCACATTGTACAGTACATGAAATTCATTTAGCAGATGTTTTTATCCAAAGCAAACGCTACAATATAGGACAACAGAAGTGCATTCTCCTGATTAAATTGAGCAGTGTCAGGCCTCGTGCTAACAGCATTCCCAGACAAACAACATCACTAAAAGCACTAGCGTAAGTTTAACTATACTAACAAAGAGTAGCATTACTAGCTTAGTAAAGAATAACCAAAGTACACATTCTAAATGCATGCAGACGACATCCATAAGAAGTCCTACGAGGAGAAACATAAAGCCATAAACAATATCTAAAACCATAAAGGCAATTTTCTGTGGAACTGCACGTGACCCGCAAATCGGAGACAGCTGACATACCGCTAAGGCAGATCAGCCTAACAGGGGCTTCATGCGAACAATGAGCCTAAACATGTTTACTACCATCCGCAATCTGAAAAAGACTGGGGGAAAACACGACTGCAACACTACGCTACTGGAGCAGAACAGACGCTCTTATCCAGAGCACTTTCCTCTGCTCAGCTTCACACAGACGTCATTATTATTTCTCAATCTATTTTCATCCCCCGCCCCCCCCCCCTCCCTCAACGAATTTAACATGCTATTGCATCAGTATCACCATTATGCCACCCATACAGACATAAGGAATGTGGAAGTTGATTTGTAAACACCCCTGAAATGCACTTGCCCTCAAAGCAGTTGGCACATTATAAGCCCCAAAAGCATATTCTAACTAGCCCCAATAAGAGCCGCATCTCCGCCGCTTAACCCATAATGCACATGGTGAGAAGGGAGATGAAACGGGTTGTGTCCCCAGCGCTACAAACTCCCAATCATTACCGACTGAGATGTTCAGGAACCCCACGTCGCACGTATTCAACCTTGGGAGCCTTTTTTACCCTGCCACAAATGTATGTATGATTTTTGCCTTTTTTTTTTTTTTTTTTGGAGCTACACCCAGTAAGCACCTTGACAAGCATGTGACAGCATTGCCTCCATATGGTATTGGGGTAGGGGGGTGGGGGTTTACCCTCCCCGAGCCCTTACCTTGTGAGAACCTCTGAGACAGGTGAGTAAGGAGCGACACATGGGCAGAAGCACCAGGCTGCAGTTGAGGTTGAGGACAGACGCAGAGGCCCTGCTAATACACAATCCTAGCTGAACAAACACAGGCAGGGTCAGAAACAAAGGCCGCACCATTGCCCCTCACTCCCACACTAAATCTGGCATTACTGTAGAGCAGCAGCACCCCACCCAAGGACACCTAACACCCTCAAGTCTAATCCATTTCATTCAATACCCCAACAGCTGAAAATGTGTGGATTTTATAATGTAATGAGGTAGCCTACATGCCACACCTTTTTCCAGCCTGCCTCCTAGCCAAGTCTTCAGGACCGCAATGGAAGTAAGTCATCGTGACTTTATTGCGATATCCTGATAGATTAAGTGCCATGTGCATATTTTGTGTATTGTATTTTAATTTATCAAATAAACTCAATCGAATCAATCAAAATTAAACCGGCACAAAACTTTTTTTGAGAGATGGGAGCAGACTGTTCATATCACAACAAGCATTGCACACCACCGTACAGGTCCCCTTTTTTAACAAAAACATTTGTGTTTTATTAGCTACTTCTTTTTTAAGGAACAGACTAGCACAATCTACTCACAAGCAAAGTTTAAGAACAGAGAGAGACTAAGCCAAATGTTGTTTTCTGAATTTTAAACTGAACCACAGAACTAAGTTTGGCTTTGCTGTAATCTTTTGATCCAAACTCATTTCCAGGCATTCTACCCTAAAGAGCAGGCATTTACATGCCCCTGCCATTCAATATGGGAAAAGACAACCTTGAAATGTCAGCGGGATCACATTTTGCTTTCCTGTTCAAGGGTTCTCCAGTTACGATTGGACAACAGTCACACACCTACAAAACTGGCTCTATATTCATAGGGCTCCTATATTCAACTGTATTCATAATCTCATAATTCATGGGTTGCTTATATGTTACTCATGGAAGAATGAGTTCTAGCTTCCTGTAGCGTTCAAGGG